>JUFY01028750.1:0-18621 GCA_001855655.1 Leptopilina clavipes | reverse complement strand
GTATTTTTTTTTAAATAAAAATAAATTAAAAAAAATTTTTTTTAATACATTTTTTTTTCTTAAATAATTATAATTATTATATTATAAATTATTTGAATATTTGAAGCATAAAGAGTTCCTTTTTAAAACCAGTAATAATAAATGAAAGATTGAAAAATTTTTTTAATGGAAAAATTGAATTTGAATTTTTGAATTTTTAATGAAAATTTCGTTACCTGCAGTGTCTATGATTACACCGCCAGCTTCGTTTATAATAAGTACACCTGCCGCCACATCCCAAGGCATTAAATTATCGGTATGATAGGCTTCTGTAGCTCCCATTGCGACATGACACAGTGTCAATGCTGCCGATCCTAATGTTCGTATTCCATGTGCAATTGTAACAAAAGCTTCAAGTCTTCCAAGAATAATATCCCTGATATCTTCTATTGTTGCGTAGGATGCTTCGATGCATATCAATGATTGTGAAACATCTAAAATTGCAAAATAAAAAAAATAAATAAAAAAGAAAAATTAAATTAAATTAAGAAGAAAAATATCCATTTTTCAAATTTCTATCATCAGTGAATTTGTTTTTATAAGGACAAATTAATTCTCCATGTATGGAATTATACAGTTTACCTTCGACTTTAGAACTTTGAATAAGTTTGCCATTTAGAAATGCTCCTTGGCCACGTCTTGCCGTAAACATTTGCTCCAAAACTGGATTATAAACAATGCCAATTTCGAGTTTTTTGTTGACAGCTAATGCCACGGAAATGCAGGTGTGTGGAAATGAATGAACAAAGTTTGTTGTTCCATCAATTGGATCGATTATCCACGTTGGATCGTCCGTCAATTCGGGCAAATTATTTGTCAGTGAAACCGTTTCTTCTCCGATAAATCTGAAATTATTATTTTTTATTTCTAATTTCTAATTAAGAGATTTCTAGTTAATTAAAATTATTTCTAATAATTTCTAAAATTAAATTGATGACTTAGGGAAAATTCTCTTACTTGTGATGTGGAAATTTTTTTCCCAGTCCGGTGATAAGAATATTTTCGACTTTTCTGTCAAATTGTGTCACCAGGTCCCAATCACCCGCCTTTGTCTCAATACACTTTCCTCCTTGAATCGCGTCACGAATCACCTGTAAAGCGTTTTTTTTTAATTATAATTTCTTTCAGCTTTTTGGAATATTTGATAATTTTAAAAAAATATTTTTTTCTTTGAAAAATGGAAATTTGAAAAATTGATATTTAAATAATTAAAAAATGATTGAATATTTTCTCACCTCTGCTGATTCGATTATTAATGTCATGACAAAGTCGTAACAATTATTCAATTCTTCTTGAGAGGTCATTGTCACTAATTGAGTTGAAGACTCTTGAAAACTTGCACTTGAACTTGATAGTAGTCAACCTTGATCGAGACCGAGAAAAGTCTCAGCAAAAAGTTGTCGATGAAATAACAGCTCTTTGAATGAAGCTCCGTACTTATGGTATAAATCATATCCCCCTCCACTATTGACCGTATCTATTTTTTTTCTATCCTCATATTATATTTCATTGTTTATTATTTTTTTTTAGAAAAAAATTATTTACATTGGTTAGAAAATGATTTTGTGAATTTATAAATTAATATAAAACTTAATTTTGTGCATCAATTAGGAAATTTGCATTATTTTAATATTCAACTTAATAAATAAATTCTCCAATTAATACATTTTTTGAAAAAAAATATTTTCTACGAAAATTAAATTAAGCTTTTATGCGTCTATTTTGTTGATGATTTTTTACGTATACTTAAAATTAAATTAATGCTCTTAACGAAAGAAATAGAAAGATAAAAACATAATAAACTATTTTTTATGAAGGGAATTGTGCAACAAAGCCGAATTTATATCTCATCTATTAAGCAATTTTTTTTCATAACGATGGATATTTTATTTATTTTCATAAATAAACATTAAATATTAGTTAAATGATTAAAATTGACTTTTGGTATTATTTTTGGATTTTTTTATTTTCTAAAGTAATCTTTATTTATAATTGCTAACAATATTAATTTTTTATTCTCAATTAATTTTGTCGAAATTTTAGAAAAGTTTCATGTGGAAAAATAAATTAATATAAAAAAATTTTGATCTATATTTAAGTTTTTGATATTTTTATTTATAAAATATCTAAAAATAAAAATTACGGTAAATATGTATGTTCTTATGAGAAGGTTCTGTTTGGATAAAAAATATTGATCAATATTATTACTTCCGGTTGTTTTGAGAGGCGAAAAACAAAAAAATGGAGAAAATTGAAAAACAAGAATGTGGATTTTGTGAGTGTGAAAAGCACGTGGTTGTTGTGTGTCATCAACAATAGAGACAAAACCTATTCAGCTTTTATTCGCAGAAATATTAACGGCTTGCATGCCTCTCACACGCTTGTGAATATTGTGTGTCACGTTTCTAAGGCATGTTTTCAAAGTGTAGAGCCCTTGACTGGACATGAAGAATTCTTGTCACATCAGTAAATAATAATAAATGATGATTTTTTTTAACTCATCTATATATATATTACATTTTTATGTTTTCTATTCATTCAACTCGTTAATTAAATACGAAAGAAACAATTTCTGGACAAATTTATCATTTTTTTTAATTTACAGAACTTTATTATAATTTTCAATGAAATTGAGATATTCTTTTTTCACAAATTTTAAGACTGAAATTTTGAAACTGTCAATTCTGGAATTAATTTTAAAATGAATTTTATATAATCACGCAATAAAGTCGTGCGAAATAAATATTGATTTCAGTATATATTATTCATTGTTTACCGCAATAATTGTTCTATTCAATTACATTGCATGTTAATAATTTTTAAAATAATTTAATATTCATCGAATTTCAAAATATTTGGTTTATTCATTACTTTAAAGTTTTTAAGAAAGATTCCTTTTATGATTTTTGGAATTTTTATTAATGAATTTAAAATTGGGGTTTTTTTTTTGCAAATTTAAAAAAAATAATTTTTATATTGTGTTGAATTTGTAGTCGAGATAAATTTTTATCAAGAGAGTATTTAATGGTAATGTCAATTAGATTAGCAAGGCTTTTCAGGTTTTTTTTTTTTTTTTACTTTTCTCACATTATCTATTTTCTGTTATGCAATTTATCTCTTTTGTCAATATAAATATTAATTCCAATTTCCTAGTTAGATGTAACTGGGACTAATGATAAAACTATTCGAGAGAAAAAGCACAAAAAAAAAAATTATTATCTGTTGTGATTAAAATGAAAAAAATTTAATTTGTCATTTTAGAGTCAAGGGGGACCTGGTCCCGGACCTGGACCAGCTGGACCTGGAGGACCAATGGGTCCAGGAGGACAAATGGGCCCTGGATGTCCTATTAATTCACAAATGGGACCCGGTGGACCTCAAAATACACAAATGGTAATTTATTCAAATAATATATATTATTGTATCGTGTTGTAGATTTTTTTTCTAACTGAGAAGAATTTGAAGAGAAGAATTTAAATTATTTGAATTTAGGGACAAGGCGGTCCAGGATCCCAACAAGGGCCAATGGGTCCAAATCAAATGGGCCCCAATGGACCACAAGGTGGTCATCACATGGTGCAAGGCGGTCCAGGACAGAACCCACCTGGACAAATGGGACCAGGCGGTCCACCAGGTAGGAAAATTAATTTTTTTTTACTTTTATACTCTTCGCAAATAAGTAAATATTAATTTTTAATTATTTGCATCTTTAGGTCATCAATATACTGGAGGGATGGGCCCAGGCTCACAACAGGGACCAATGGGACCAGGACAAATGGGACACTCTGGTCCGCAAGGAGTGCCTCACATGGTACAACAGGGTGGTCCAGGTCAAAGTGGTTCACCAGTTCAAATGGGCCAGAGCGGTCCGCCTGGACATCAATTCACCAATTTAGGACCGGGATCACAGCAAGGACCAATGCCACCAGGACAGATGGGACCAAACGGTCCCCAAGGTGGACACCACATGGGAGGTCCCGGACAAATGGGTTCTGGCAATCAAGGTGGCCCTGGACAAATGGGCCCTGGCGCTCCACCCGGTATGTTCAATTAATTATTCAATTCATTTTATTATCTGTAGTTGTTATTTAATTTGATTTCTATTTTAATGAAAAAATTATTTAATTTATAGTTAAATTACTAATTTGCTAATTAAACATTAGCGATTGTAATTTATTTATTGATAATCAAATTCTGTTTCTAAGGTGGAATGGGTCCAGGTTCACAACAGGGACCCATGGCCCCTGGACAAATGGGACCCAATGGACCCCAAGGTGGACATCACATGGGCGGTCCCGGTCAAATGGGCTCGGGAAATCAAGGAGGTCCGGGACAAATGGGCCCGGGTGGTCCACCAGCAGGTACTGTTTTGTTTTTAATTTTTAAGTTGAATTTATTTTCTAATTGATATTTTTATGTCATTTTTTTTTATCTATTTTAGATTTTTTAAACATATATTTCTACCTGAAAAATATTCTTCTTGGTATTAATATTTACTATTATTTCAAATTCTATATTTATATAATTATTTTAATTTTTTTTTGCCTCGAATTTAATTTAAAATTTACATTCATTGACATTTGTGTTGATTGTGAGTAGAATTTTATCGAGTTTCCTTCTGTTAATGGAAAAGAAAGGACATTGAACATTGGAAATTAATAATAAAGTCAATGGCTTTGTCATTTGTTCTCCAAGTTCAAAACTTAAATGTTTATCGCTTAGTCAGTTTCGTGACATAATCTCTCATGTTGTATAATTACAAAACAATTTCTCATGTGCAAGCAACTTGAAATTTTCATATAGTTATTGAAGACAATTGTTTTTTAAAGAATGTTTTTATTTATTTTTTTTATCAGGTGTTGGCAAACTGTTTATCTATTGTAACTCATTTTTAACGAGATAAATTTCCTTAACAATAGAAATTTGAACAATTTTTTCTTATAATTGTAATTAATATTAATTCGATTTTTATTTGAGGTCAATATTGTTTTCATTTAAAGAAAAGTAAATATAAATTACGTAAAGTTTTTTTTACATGAGTAAAAAAATTCAAGAAGACATTGTCTGCTTACGGAGAAGAATTAAAATGTATCAAACGAGAGACTTTTATGGACGATAATAAATGTTGTGTTGTTTTGTCTTTTTTTTTTTTTAATTTTTCTTTCAATGTCAATTATCGTCTGTAAAGTTTGATATTTTTTAATTTTTCTTGTTAGGTTATCAATTTTCATCCTCAGGCGGAATGGGTCCTGGATCACAAGGTCCAATGGGTCCGGGGCAAATGGGACCGAATGCACCCCAAGGCGGACATCATATGGGAGGCCCAGGACAAATGGGAGCTGCTTCACAAGGAGGGCCCGGACAAATGGGACCCGGTGCTCCACAAGGTTAGAAAACTAAAAAATAAATAAATTAATTAAAATTTATTAAAATTACCAACAAATATCAATTGAGGTAAATAAATTTAGATAATTTTTCCAATAAATTGATCAACATTTTTTTTGTTTACAAAAAATGATTAACTTTATAAGTTTTTTTTATTTATCAGTGTATTTTATTTAAATTCAATTGTTTCTTTTATAAGGTCATCAAATATCATTCCCGGGCAGTATGGGACCATCGTCCCAACAAGGACCGATGGGTCCAAATCAAATGGGTCCCAATGGACCACAAGGACTGCCACATATGGTTCAAAGCGGCCCAGGACAAATGGGAGCTGCAAATCAAAGTGGACCTCCAAATCAAATGGGTCCCGGTGCCCCACCAGGTTAGTTATAATTAAAATTACTTGACATAAATTTTTCTATTTTTAATTAATTCACTTCAATTCGTGAAAGGAAAAAGTAAACTTTGTTAATTTATTTTAAATATTGTCACTGTTATTTTTAGGCGCTCCAAATCCGATGCCACCGCAAATGGGTCCAGGAGGTCCAGGTCCAGTTGGTCAACAAGGAGCGCCAGGTCCAATGGGACCTGGTGGCGCTGGACCAATAATTCCTGGTGGTCCCGGTAGTCAAATGAATCAGAATGCACCTGGACAAATGCCAGGCGCTCCATCAGGACCTCCAGGTCCTCCCGGCCCTGGACAGGAGAATTTAAATGCCCTACAGAAAGCGATTGACTCTATGGAAGAGAAAGGTCTTCAAGAAGATCCACGTTACTCTCAACTCATTGCTCTAAGAGCTCGTCAAGGAAACAATATGGGAGATAAACAAACTTTTAGCTCACAACAATTGCAACAATTACGGTATGAATAATTTTTGTCGAAAAAAAAATTTTTTTTCCTTTTATTTTCTTTATTTTTAACTTTGAGAATTATTTTGTCTCTTTTTACATAGTTTCTATTCTCACTCTCATTTTATATTTCTTTGTTACTATTTTTGAATATAATTTTTACCAATGAGTAGTGAATCTAACAATTATATACTTAGTTCTCTATTTTTTTATATTTTACAGTATGCAGATAATGGCTTATCGATTATTAGCGCGAAATCAACCTTTGTCACAGCAATTGGCACTCGCTCTCCAAGGTAAATTCTTTTTAAGTTTAAAACGATTTCTTTTTTATTTCTTTTATTTTTTTGGGTGACTACTCTATCTTTTGTTTTTACCATTCAAGTATTTTTTGTTTGCTTGTTTAATTTTTTCTCTAGATTTTGTTTGATGTGTTTATTTTTTAAAACGCATGATGCCTAATTATGATTGTGAGGCAACAAATTTTTCCCACTTTTAAATAAATATTTAAATATTAGAAATTTGAAAAAGTAATTGAAAATAAAAAAAATTGGATATCTTTGATTTTTTTTTTTTTTTTTTTTTTTTTTTTTTTGTTTTTTGTGTAGTATTAGTTCATTGTGTAGTGAAGAGCAAAAGTAGAGTAGAATGATCCCGGGACAAATCTTGATTGTCGAAATGAATTTAACCAGGTGGAGGTCCTCCTCCAGGTGTCGGTCTAAGACCAATGGATCCGTCGCAAGGTCCCACGTCTGGTTCACAAGCACCTGGTGCGAATGCTATGGGTCCTACAGGACCACCAAGACCTGGATCACAAACTCCACAACAACAGCAACAACAACCGCAACCAGGAGCCAAAACCAATAGAGTTACCAGTCTCGCAAAACCTGCCGGTCTTGATCCTCTTCTAATTCTCCAGGAACGCGAAAATAGGTAAAGATTCGTTTAAAATAGTAGTTTTTTTTTAATATTTACATTTTTTCTCTTAGACTAGTTTTTTTTTTATTAATTGTTTGAATTTATTTAATTTGAATTTGCAGAGTCGCTGCCCGTATTGCACTTCGAATGGAGCAACTTAGTAATTTACCAACAAATATGCCGGAAGATCTTCGAATTCAGGCACAAATTGAATTGAGAATGTTGAGAGTTTTGAATTTCCAACGACAACTCAGATCTGAGGTAATTGTAAATAGTAAATTTTTTTTGTATTTTTTATCGTTTAGTTAATAAGGGAATTTAATTTTAAAAAAAATTACTTTATTTTAGATTATTGCTTGCACACGTAAGGATACAACTTTGGAGACTGCAATTAATGTGAAAGGATACAAACGAACCAAGAGACAAGGTTTGCGTGAAGCGCGAGCCACTGAAAAATTAGAGAAACAACAGAAACTTGAAGCAGAACGTAAACGCAGACAAAAACATCAAGTATGTATTTCTATTAATTACAATTTTTTTTTATTTTTTATTCTTTTTGATCGTTTTTAAGCAATAAAATTATTACTCATTTTATTTGTTTTTTAGGAATTTCTCAGTTCGGTTCTGCAACATGGCAAAGATTTCAAAGAATTTCATCGTAATAATCTTGCGAAAATGTCACGTCTTAATAAAGCGGTGCTTAATTATCATGCGAATGCAGAACGGGAACAAAAGAAGGAACAGGAGAGAATTGAGAAGGAACGTATGCGTCGTCTTATGGCCGAGGACGAAGAAGGTTATCGAAAACTTATCGATCAAAAGAAAGACAAACGTCTCGCATTCCTACTTTCACAGACCGACGAATATATTTGCAATCTCACTGAAATGGTCAAGCAACACAAAATGGAACAGAGAAGAAAGCAAGTTGAAGAACAAAAACGCAGAAGGGTGATTTTTAATTTTAATTTTTAATTTTTATTTTTATAAAGTATTCATTTAGTATTTATATAATTTTTAAATGGTTGAATTTGGAATATTTATTAATAGAAAAGGAAGAAGGACGAAGTCGGAGAAGATGGAAATGCTGAAGATGTGAGAGTTTCTGTCATTGAACTTTCAACTGGTCGCACTTTGACTGGCGATGACGCTCCCATGATGAGTCAACTTCAAGTCTTTATGGAAACACATCCCGGATGGGAAGTGATTGAAACTGAAAGTGACGAAGACAGTGAAGAGGAGGGTGAAGAGGAAGGCGACAAGAAACGTGAGTTTTCCATTTAAAAATCAATATTAAAATACAGTACAATAAAAATCGCATTCAATTAGTTTTTATTGTACCAACTTATAAAATACAAATATTAAAAAAAATAAAATAAATTAAAAACATTTATCGAGATTCATGGAGATTTTCTTCTCGTAGAAAAAGAAAAGGCTGCGGAAGAGGACGATGAATTGATGAAAAAGACGGTAAATAAAGTGAAGGTTGAAGATGACGAATACAAAACGGAAGAACAAACTTATTACAGTATTGCCCACACTGTTCATGAGAGTGTAACCGAACAGGCTTCAATTTTAGTGAATGGCCTATTGAAAGAATACCAAGTGAAGGTATATTTTTATTTTATTTTCCTTACATGAAAATAAATAAATAAATATGAATAATTATAATTTAAAAATTGTTTCTAGGGTTTGGAATGGTTGGTCTCGCTTTTTAATAATAATCTAAACGGTATTCTCGCTGATGAGATGGGTCTCGGTAAAACAATCCAAACAATTGCTCTCGTCACGTATCTAATGGAAAAGAAGAAAGTTAACGGGCCATTTTTAATCATTGTTCCCCTATCGTAAGTATTTTTTTAATTGTTTAAATTTCGAATTTTTTTTCGAATGTAAATTAACAAATAAATGAATAATTTTACAGGACACTGTCGAATTGGGTTTTGGAATTTGAGAAATGGGCGCCGAGTGTTGTTGTAGTGTCCTATAAAGGTTCACCGGCTGGTAGAAGGGCAATTCAGTCGCAAATGAGAGCGACTAAATTCAATGTTCTACTTACGACTTATGAGTATGTCATTAAAGACAAGAGTGTTTTGGCGAAACTTCAATGGAAGTACATGATTATTGACGAAGGTCACAGAATGAAAAATCATCACTGTAAATTGACCCAAGTGCTTAATACACATTACCTGGCGCCCCATCGTCTTCTTCTCACTGGTACACCCTTGCAAAACAAATTGCCCGAACTTTGGGCGCTACTCAATTTCCTCCTACCATCCATCTTCAAATCTTGCAGCACTTTCGAGCAATGGTTTAATGCTCCCTTCGCAACGACTGGAGAAAAAGTGAGTACTTTTTAGTACTTCGTTACATTTACATATAATTTACTTTTTGTCCTTCTATTTTTTATATTTCATTTTCCCTTGAAAATTATGCTGCTTTAAATTAAAAAAGTATTTTTAAAATTCAGGTCGAACTGAACGAGGAAGAAACTATTTTGATTATTCGTCGTCTGCACAAAGTTTTGCGACCTTTCCTCTTGAGACGTTTGAAGAAAGAAGTAGAATCACAACTACCTGACAAGGTTGAATACATAATAAAATGTGACATGTCTGGATTACAGAAGGTGCTTTATAAGTAAGTTTATTTTTACTTTATTATTTTACACTCATTTGTAATTTGTAAAATTACATTTATTTTGAAGAATAAGAAACGTAATTATATGTTTATTAAAGTAAAATATAAATTAAATTATCATCTGAAAATCTATTCATATAATTATTTTTTAAATCAGACACATGCAGAGTAAAGGTGTTCTATTGACTGACGGTTCCGAGAAAGGAAAACAGGGTAAAGGTGGAGCAAAGGCTTTGATGAACACTATTGTTCAGTTACGAAAACTCTGCAATCATCCATTTATGTTCCAAGCAATCGAAGAAAAGTATTGCGAACACGTCGGTACTCAAGGTGGAATTGTTGCCGGGTGAGAATTTTTTTTACACAAAAGAAATATATATACTTTTTTTAATTTTAATAAAAGAAGTAATCAATTTTGTTCCATGAATTTATATATGAAGTTTTCTCAATTTTTAGACCTGATCTATTTCGAGCATCGGGGAAATTCGAATTGTTGGATCGAATTTTACCAAAATTGAAAGCAACAAATCATAGAGTATTACTGTTTTGTCAAATGACACAATTAATGACAATTATGGAGGACTACTTGACGTGGAGGGGTTTCAAGTATCTCAGATTGGATGGTACAACAAAAGCCGAAGACAGAGGTGATCTGTTGAAGAAATTCAACGATCCGGGATCAGATTATTTCCTCTTTTTGCTGTCAACAAGAGCCGGTGGTCTTGGTTTGAATCTTCAGGCCGCCGACACTGTCGTCATTTTCGACTCTGACTGGAATCCCCATCAGGTAAGTTGAAATAAATTTATATTTTTTAAATTTAATAATTGACAATTTTTCAAGAAAGAAACTAAAGAATTGTAAAATCTTCTTTAGGATTTACAAGCACAAGACAGAGCTCACAGAATTGGTCAAAAGAATGAAGTGCGCGTACTACGTTTAATGACAGTGAATTCAGTCGAGGAGAGAATTTTGGCTGCTGCGCGCTATAAATTAAACATGGACGAGAAAGTAATTCAAGCGGGAATGTTCGATCAGAAATCAACTGGTTCTGAGAGGCAGCAATTTTTGCAAAGTATTTTGCATCAGGACGACGCTGATGACGAGGAAGAAAATGAGGTTCCCGATGATGAGACTGTGAATCAAATGATAGCTAGATCTGAAGGTGAGTTTGAATCTTTCCAGAAATTGGATCTTGAACGAAGAAGAGAGGAAGCGAAATTGGGACCACAACGAAAACCGCGACTCTTGGAAGAAGCGGAACTTCCCGATTGGTTGGTGAAAGATGACGACGAAGTGGAAAGATGGGCCTATGAAGAAGATGAGGACAGATTCTTGGGACGCGGTTCACGGCAACGTAAAGAAGTTGATTATACATTCAGTCTTACGGATAAGGAATGGCTCAAGGCAATTGACGAAGAGGGCGTTGAATATGACGAGGAAGAGGAGGATGACAAGAAAAAGAAGAAGACAAGAAAGAGGAGAAAAAAGGGCGAAGAGGACGACGAGCCAATGCCAAAGAAACGAAGAGGCGGTTCTTCAATTCATCCAAAATTGAAACGAACAATGAAGAAAATTATTGCCGAAGTTGTTGATTACACTCATGGTGCTGATGGACGATTGCTCAGTGAACCATTTATGAAATTACCATCGCGACGAGAGTTGCCTGATTATTATGACATTATTAAGAAACCACTCACTATTAATAAACTTCTTACGAAAATTGAGGAAGGAAAGGTAAGATGGCAAATTTTTTTATTTTTAGTTAGTCTGAATGAGAAAAAAATTTCTAATCATTTTGGTCTTCTTTTCCTCTGTCAGTTTGAATGGTAATGATTTGATTTGCAAAACAATTTTAATTTTGAAGAAACTATATTTGTTTTCCTTTTTTTGTAGTATTTTGATCTGGACGAGTTGGAAAAGGACTTTATGCAGTTGTGCAGAAACGCGCAAATTTACAACGAGGAGGCTTCACTAATTCACGAAGATTCAATCACCTTACAGACTGTTTTTACCGATGCACGAAGAAAATTAGAAATTGAAATGACCATCTCCGAGGACGATAAAGGTCAATAAGAACAATTTGTTCATTTTTTATTGTTTTTCCATTTTTATTTATTTTTGACTTCAAGTTTATTTCTGAAATTATTTGAAATTTAAAAACTATTACTTCGTTTTAAAATTATTATTTATTAGCAATGTTATTATTTACTATAAAAATGAGTATTTAATGTTAAAATGTTTCGATTAAGAAAAAAAAACATTGTGATAATTTTGCAGACGCTGAGGATGGTTCGGATGGTGATTCGAGTGTAAAAATGAAAATCAAGTTGAAGCAGAAGAAAACGGATGGACGTGTGGGAAGGAGAAAGAAGTCGACAAAGAAGTACATCTCGGATGACGATGATGATGGTGACGATAATTAAGGAAGAGAATTTTTTTGTTTGTTTTTTGAGTCCAAACAATTGAGCAGCTTCTTCGCGGTAAGAATTCTGTGATTTTTTTTAACGGTGACATTAATATTTAAATATGATGATTATTCGATTTTTTTTCTTTTTTTTTATTCCAATTCTCAATATTGGAATAAATTGATGATACTTTCACAATTAATTGATGAAAATTAATTTTGAAATATCGCAATAATTTTCAAAAAAATTGAATAAACTTGAGAACATTTTCATTTTAAATTACATTCGTTCGATTGTATAAATCACTTTGATTGAATAGGAATAATGTTCATCTCTGATTTAAAGAAAAAAAATCCAATTAGCTAATATTGTTTTTTCTTTCTTCTTTCTTTTTAAAATGGATGAAAGATTTTTTTTCGAGTTTGTTGATTAAATGTTCCTAATTAAATTTTTTTAAACATGTAATTTTTTATAGTAATTTTTGCTCGGTTATGAAAAAAAAAAAGATATTTTCAATTCTGAAATATTGATTTTTGAATATGACGAGAGGCGCGCGACGTAAACTCCAAAAATTTACTGTAAGGAGTTTTTAAATACAGTTAATTAGAATTAAATGTATTGAATTTTCGCCAATAATTTTTTTTATAGAGAACAATTAACGTACATTTATCTCTATAAGTTGTCAAACTTGAACATTAACTCTATTTTCACGAATGAATTGAATGATTTTGATGAATTATGGGCAATAAATTACACAATCATCGAATCACTGTTTATAACAAGTGAATGATTGAACTTTCATTTAATGAATGAAGAGCATAAAAACAAGTTTGAATATAAATTGTAATTTTTACTACGCTTCTACCTGCGTTTGGTTATATTTTTCTTCTTGAAATAACGCTCATAATTTTCTCTTTTATTATGCGCCTCTAATTTCAAATAGTAGAATATAGAGTATTTTCAAATAATTATTTAAAACAGATTAAGTGTTTTTTATTTAATCTGATCGACGTAAAAGAGGATAGATATATATATATATATATAATTGTAGTTTTTTCTGATACTTCGAATAATTTTCGTTGTAGCGTATTATTATATAATCTTCGTATTATGTTAAGGGAATAAACAAAACAAAACAAAACAAAAAAAGTGGTCGGAAGCGATGGATTTTGCTTTGTTAATCCACTTTTTTCCTATTATGATAGTTGAAAAATACTGTCAAATCCTAAATGTTCCGAATTTTGAAAAAATCTTTTTAAAATATTTATTTTTTTGTTATTATTTTCTTTTTTTTTAAAACAATATGCATACTTTAAAAAGGTTTTTTAAGTGGATGGTGAAATTAATGTGTACCTACTTTAACGGGCAAATATTTACATAATGGGAAAATAAGCTAAAATTCAGCTTTATTTTAAACTATATGATCCTATCTTCTGACCACAGGAAGCAAAGAGAAAAAGGAGAGGGAGTTGAAAAAAAAGCGGTGTTAGTCGACTCCATAAATTTCATTCCGTCGCGTTAATTTCCTGTGCGCGTATTCCGAAATTCCTGTGTCGTTTCTGCGTCAGCTTGCTCTGCGGAATCACGCATGAGTTGTGCACCGTGAGCTTATCCCGTACTCTCACTCTCTCTCTCTCGTAGTTCGCCCGAAAAGATTATTCGAGCTGAAAACACCACGTTAATCCGGAGGAAAAAAAAAGTTTTCCCTCACCTGCAAATTATCTCGTGATTTTTCGTATTATATATATACTAAATCTCGCTGACTTGCCATCAATTTTCAAATGTTCTTTTTTTCTCCATTCATTATTTGCACTCGTCTATCTCATTTTTAGAAATAAAAAAATGGTTCGTTTATTTCGAAATAATGTAGCTCTCTCTGGCTTTATTTTTCTCTTCGTTTGATGTATATCGATTTAATTTTTTTCTCCCCAGTTTTTAGTAAAATATTCTTGGTACTGGTAAACATTGCCTACCGTTTTCTGACAATAATTTCTTTTGTAAAAAGAAAATCAAGAAAAATCCTTCTTCAAAGGACGCTGAGATCGTTTCTGAGTCTTGAAAAGTAAACCTTGTAAGCCGGGTTTGTATGTACACCTCATGCCAGACCTTTAACTGAATCTCGACTATTTGCAGGCGGGTATACACCCACTGAGAATCAATTACCAGCATCCATGGGACGCGAGTAACAACGTCCCGTATTTCTAAAGTGTAAATAATTCCCCTTATGATCTCGAATTCTGTTTCAATTGTCGGAATTTAGTTATAGAGAAGACAAGGATTTTCTCTCGTCTATAAGAGATTAAAGTTAACGAAATTTTCTCCCTCTCTCTCTCTATTTTTTTTTAAATAGAATTCAGAATTCATGACATTTCTCCAAAAAAATATAGAATGAATTTTCCTCGCATCGAATTTTCATTGAATTGAATTTAAAAGTAAATTTCATTCTGTTAAATAAAAAAATAAGTGAATAAAAATTCGATTTAATAAAAGTTTATTAAAAAAAAAAAAAAATTAAAAAATTGTCAATTCAATAGAAAATATTTTTTTTCAATATTGAAATTATTCTTTTTTGGGAAATTAAATAATATTTTAGATAATTGAAAATTTAATTAAATGAATATTCTTGTGGTATAAAATTCATTTTAATGATGAATAATTTCCCTCTAATGAAATTCGATCCACATGGAAAGTTGCACTAATGAGTTTTTGGAAATAGTCATGCGTTCCTGGGATTCGCTGTTAATTATTTTAACTCTAATTTTGTTTCTTGCAATAACCGTTTACCCTGAAAAAGAGGTAAATGGAAAAGTTTCTTGCGCTTCTGGATTTTGTGGTCACAGGTAGGATATTGTTCTGTTCTCGCACCTGCGAGTCCACCGTCTTCACTGTTAAACATCTCGATTAAATCTAGGAGATCCACTGTAAAAACCTTTTAATAGAGCTTCTTTTTTTTCTTTAAAATTATCTATTAATTTTCTGGATTTTTAAAACTTTTTGGACATTATCGATTATTCCATTATTCTCTTTATTTATTAAATAAGTGAAAAATAAATTTGATAATTGACTTTTTAAATCGATTATTTATTTTTTTTTTGTTCAAATCTGTTTTCTTGTTTTTATTTTTTCCTGTATTTTCAGATTCGCATTTTTGAAGAAATAAGTGAATTTAATGACTAATACTTTGAAACTGGTTGCAGATCGGTCTACAATTAATTCAAAACGAAGATTCAAGAATTCAATTTGTAACGAATCAAGTGTGGATTACTCTCTAGTTAAAATTAGTTTTCGGAATAATTCAAAAGAAGACTGAATCGTAAACATAAAAAATTGTTCATTTTACAGGTATGTATGAAATAAAAAATGAAACAAATTTTAATTTTGAATAAATATAAAACGAAGATTTATGTTTTCGTTTAGATTCTTCATCATGAAAATGGACCAATCGTAATTTTATTGGACAAGTGAGAGATTTTGGATTGCCAAGCAAAGTATTCGAAATTGAAGATCATCATCGAATTTTTTTTTGATTTTACAGGTTAGTGAAGGAAAAAAAAAAGTTGAAATTAATTTCGAATTTATGGATCGAAAGAAAAAGTCGAATTGCAAGATTGGGGAATTAAAGGAAAAAACGATTTAGAAACGCTGAAGGATTTTTTTTTTGGAAACTAGTCAATACTTGAAGAGGCACGAGTGTTTTATTGTTTGGCCATTTGAATAAAAGGGTCAGAGGTGTGCCAGAAGGGTTTTGCAGGCTCTCTACTCGCCACGGGCACGGAATCTCCGCCGGACTGGATAGTTTCCCTTTCCCTGTTTTCATCCTCGAGTCTAGTCACTCACGTGCACTGGCTCTGCGCCTGCTGATGGCAATTTCGGTCCTGTTTTGAATTTAGATGGAATTTAGGCAAGCTGTTACAGGTCCCCTTGATCGTGGACCACGTAGGCGTATACTCACACTCTAAAGATACAATAGAACGCGATACACTTGCAATATTACGTTTGCATATAATATTACACCCCGTCACAATTCCACTTTTCTTCTTTCTTTTTCCATCAAACGGAAATTTGAAAATGTCATATTTTTCAAATCTTCATTATAATTCCAGTCTTTTTGAGATTTTTGAAATTTTTCTAACAAATGATTTTTATGGTATTCCCCCCCTCCCAAAAAAAAAAAATAGTGGATAATTTTTATTCTTCTTGTATGAAAAAAAAAATCTGTCTTGATAAACGTCCTCATCAGTCGTCTTTTGATACGTATCGTGTCTGGCTTTGGCGAATAAAGATTCTTGCGGGGAATAATGTATAACATCTCAGTGGATAAAAGGACAGAGATCGATTGCAGCCGTTGTAGATAGAGACTTGAATAATATAAATTTGTTCAATATTTTCTCTTTTCTCTCGAAAGAATAATGTTATCGTTTGATTTTGAGATTGCTCAAATCTAAGACAATAAATTCTCCTCGGTTATAATATTCTTTTGGAAAATTCGCTTGAAAAAAAATACATCGAGTTAATCATTTATGAATTTTTCTTCTTCATTCGTTGGTCGTAATAATCTTTTGAAAAATTCCCCTAAAAAAAAAAAAACGGAGTTAATATTTTATATTGTGAATTTTTTTCCTTTATGGGGGTAAAAATATTTTTGTCCTTGTATTAGATATCATCAGGTGAAAATGTAATAATAGGTGTAATTAATTCCTTACAAGTGGAAAACCACAAAGGGTGTAAAATGGCACGAAGAGAATTGCAAATTCGCGCGGCGGGGCTTTCAACGTGTGCGCGAATCTCTCTCTCTATATATATTGTCCGGTCAGGTTACCAAGTCTGATTTTAATCGTCGGCGATTAGCGTTCCTGTTTCTAGCTTTGGCATTGTGCAAATGCATGCATTCTGAACAGGAAATGTGCTGATGAGAGGATGAGAGCATTAGTTCAGCCGCAAGCTGTAACCTCCGCAATATGAGAGACTCATACTATTATTGCACTTCATATATATTGCGAATATCTATAGGGTACATTTGCCCCGTTCAAATTTTACAGTCAAACAAAACTTTTGAACTTTAATGCAATTCTCTGCCTTTTGTTGGATTATGTTTAGTTATCGGCGCTCCAATTCGAATTTTGCTTTTGTTATATCTTTCCAACAATAATTTCCCCAGTCGAATTCAAACAGGGGAGAAAATATCTCTTTTGGTAGATCAAATATTCATGTTTGTTTGGATTTTATTTGTTTTTTCGAATTATTTACTCGATTTTTATTTTTCCGAGAGGAAAATATTTAAATTGGGAATTTTTTATTATCTTCTTTGTATTTACAAAAATTTTTCTCGAATTTCTTCAACTTGGAAAAAAGATGCTTTCTTGCTTTCAGAACATTAGCCACAATTTATTTTTCATAAAATTGTGATACAAAAAGATGCATTGCAGATGGAATAGATGGGGTGTTTTTACTTCACTATACCTTCATAAAAATTGCATATCCCTCTTTTATTACACATAAAAATGAGTAAAAGGAAGAAAAAAAGGAAAGAGCCGGGAGGAACATTTTTTTTTTCTTATTTTTATTTTTCTTTGTGGGAATATGAGCGTGAAATTTCGAATAATTTTCTGAGTGGTTAGTGATGGTTATGGGGGAATTTGATGGTTTTTGTGACTATAAGACATATTCTTATATAGGAAATCACTTTCCCTCTCTTACTCTCTCTCTGCGTCGTATAAGGTTTGAAAGCGATAAACTGTAGGTCGTTTCTCGTTACTTGAACGGATGGGGCGATACACGCGGGGAAAGATTTTCAAATGGTGCGGGTCACGTGCAAATTGCTGCACGCACACATGGCACCATTATATATATATATATATATATATATATATATATATGAAAATCGTTTGCTCGTTTGCACGCTCGCATTTGAAACAGCCGGATATTTCGCGTGTCGTCGACGTCGCGACGACGCCCTCAACACTCCAATATTCCAATGTCGTCTCGTCTGTTGCCCCATTCCATATATTTTATGTACAACATTTATGTTTGCCCGTGACTTCTATTTCGCCACCTTTGCACCATTAATTTGCCACTTTTCACCATATATTTAATATATTTTAATTTTGTCGAATTTTCTTATCGAAATGGTTTCCCAAATGGCACAACATGCCAACAATATTGCGTCAATAATTCATGGCAATATTTCACAATATTACCAATAAAATAATAATTATTATTTAAATTATTAATTTATAAAATAATTATTATTCAAATTTTTAATTAATAATATAAAATAATTATTTCAATTATAAATATTATAAAATAATAATTATTTACATTATTAATTTATAAAATAATTATTATTCAAATTTTTAATTAATAATATAAAATAATTATTTCAATTATAAA
>JUFY01028749.1:0-42067 GCA_001855655.1 Leptopilina clavipes | reverse complement strand
AGAGAAAGAAGAGGGGACGTTAGTACACTAGTTGTCTCTTTCTATCGATATGACGCTTTCAATTATGGGATTTGTACACACTGCGTACTATTCTATTCACTCATATTCTATCATGTAATTATTATTATTATTATTATTATTATTATTATTATTATTATTATTGTTATTATTATTATTATTATTATTATTATTATTATTATTATTATTATTATTATTATTGTTATTATTATTATTAAGGCGATTGCCATTGCCGTAGCGTCGCAAGACTCTTAAGCAAAAAAAAAATGTATTTAAACTTAAGTCCGCATTAATGTTGTCAGTCGTTATCAAAGGCACCTGCTATCTATTTTTAATAGGATTTTATTCTTCCTCTACACCAGGTTTTAAAAGTTTTTAACTTGAATTTGAATTCGCAAACATTCGTACAAACTCTTTCCTAATAATAAAAGAATTTATTTGACTTCTTAACTTTGCATTTGTAGAGAATTTTTCTGTTTTTTTTCAGAATATCTGCTTTGGTGAAATTCAAAATGATTTAATTTTAATGATTTAATAATTAAATTGATCTTAATAAGTTTTCAATAGAGAGAATTTCTTTTTTGATTATCTGAAAGAAAGGGGAGAAAATTGAAGAAAGGGTAAAATGGAAAATGATTTAATGGAGAATCCAGTGAAAATAATCAATCCTTGTGATTGACGATATTGCTGTGTCGCGAAAAGGCCGCGCGGCAATCCTATTTCTTTCTTATGCAAAATCTGAGGCGTATAGAGCGTTAAGGGATTAAAAGTCTACTCTATAGGGTCAGCTGAAGGCTTAGGACGCCTAACAAGATTAGCCTAAGACGTCGAGTTCGCATATAGCAAGGATTATATATTATGTATTCACCTGATGTATTCAGATCTAGTTCGCCTAGAAGTGGTCAGTAAATTCATGCGAACAAAGAAAGACACTCATTAAAATTATTGCGAGAGGAGCTCTTTATCCAGATGATGATGATAAACATTAAAGATATTGTATTCAACTGCAGAAAGAAGTGAATTTTTCCGCAGTTAAAAATTAAATTTTTTGACAGAATTTCGTCATCAACAAGAAATGAAAATTCACTAACCAAATTGAAGAAAGAAAAATTATTATTAAAAAAAACGATAAAAGATGTAAAAGGGAATGAAGATTTTTGCACAATGCAACTTCGCACGTCATAATAAGAGTGCGATTCGAAAAGATATATACAAAATGGAAGAAAGAACGTCAAGGGGAAGCCTTATCTACTCCCTGGTCGACTAGTACTCCATTTCAGAGTCGAGAGAGATACGGGCAGCCACGGTTTTAATGTCTTTTCTCCTGTTTTGATTAAGAGAGGCAAAACCAACTTAAACGACAAAAGAAGGAAACGGAGAAAAGGTCTGTTCATATCACATCGGAGAATGAGAGAGATACAAAGATTGTCAAATACGACAAAATGGGGATAAGAGTGCGCTATGTATACTTTGAGTAATTGTCGACTTACTATCAGATCTCTCGACGAAAATGCTGTTTCATTCCTCTAAAAATCGAGGTCCTAAAGTAAAAATTGATAAGCTCCACTAATTGTTTCCATTTTTGGAAATCGGAAACTTTAAGTGAAAAAAATTTAATAAAATACCCCAGGTTTTTAATAATATGCAAAGATGATTTTTCCTCCTAATGTGGAAATTGAAAGAGAAGAAAAATTACAAATCGAACGTTTCTATTTGCTCATCAAGATGAATAGTTTTAGTATATAAGAGCCTTGGGGTGGGAAATTTCTTGCTCCCCGTTTGAACAGTTTGCCAAAGTAATTTTAATCTTTTACGCGTAGACTATATAGAGAAAAGGGGGAAGGTAAATACAAATACGCAACGATGGTGAGAACACGTTTTTCACATGTGTATATATGGATGTGTGGACCAAAGAATGGGCGAGAACAACCCCTCGTTCTTCGTCTTGTATAAGAGAGCTTATACTATAAGCATCTTAGTACAAGTTTTAACCCTTTCCTTCCTTCCTTCTTCCTGTTATACTCATCACCAAAACTTGTCTCGAGCAATTTCAAATTTCCAAATTTCAAATTTCCATGGAAAATATTTTTTAAAATCATTTTTCAAAAACCCTTTTTCAAAAAAAAACCATTATTCCAAAATGAATTATTTTGTTTTTTTTAGATCGTTTTTGAAAAAGTTATTGCTTAATCTTCTTGGAGCAATTTCTAAACTGGCGGGTCGAACGCTGACGGGGGGTTACAGGGCTCCTTAGCGGAGATCTTAGGCAAATCCAGCGTGAAATCGTATCAGAGCATCCCCCTAAAAACCGCCACTATATACATATACCCTTTAGCCCCTTTTGTGAAACGGAATATCAAACTTTCTTCAATTAAAAATTTTCCTCTCCTTTAAGATATTATAACAATAAACGGGAGTTTTCAATTTTTTTTTCGAAATATTTCCTCTTCTGAATTAAAAATTTAAACAATATCAATTTTTCGTCCTTGTTTAAGATTTCCGAATTCGAAAATTGGAAATAATTGGAAGTTTATCAGTATTTTCTCCATTATTTCTAGAAAATTGAAGCAATATTAATTTCACGTCTTCATTATGGTCACTTGAACTTGGCTGAATTTTTATATTTTTCAATCTAACTGTAAAAATTCTTTTCTCTGTAATGTAAATTTTATGGAAAAATGTAGAAGTAAAGAAATTTTAAATTATTGCAAACAATTTGCAACAATAATCTCAAATACTGTTTTTTTGACTAAATCTTTCCTCTTGAGTTCACTTGAACTCTGACGAATTTTAATATTTTAATCAGACTACAAAAATTCTTTTCTCTGTAATGTAAATCTTATGAAAAAACGTAGCAGTAAAAAAATTTAAAATTACTATAAACAATATGCAATAATAACTTAAATGAATTTATTTTCATAATTTTTCCTCGGCTAAATTTTAATATTTTTTACTGCAACAAAAATGAGTCGTAATTTTTACTTTGTTTACGTTTTTTCGTATGATGTCATCATTTTGACGATTTTCGGATATTTACAGTATATGAGAGTAGATGAATATTTCAATTTGAATGGGAGTCACTTCTCGCGTGACAACCTGATTTAGAAGCGGGACAGGGACCCGGTTGAAATCCTCAGAAGGAAGAGAGCTGATCCTTCCGGCGAACCAGAGAGAGTCCTGCAGGATGACGTAGTAATCCCAAGGGGAACCTCGTACTCGGCCTTAGCCTTGGCTTAAGCCGTAAGGCTTTGCATACACATTCTTACACAGACATTCACATACACACTCAGATAATTCACGTACGTCTCTAATCCAAGGGGGTTTTAGCTTCGCTGACCCTTAGACGTCGAGAAATAGGTACTCTGGACTTACAATTAGTTGTTATACACGGATTTATTATTCACCATAATCCCCCTTGGATTTTATTTCAAGAATTTTTTATTTTCAATCAATAAAGTCTCGAATATTCTCAATATTCAAAGAAAAAAAATTTTATTACCTTCCTTCAATTTTTTTTTAAAAAACCTTTTCTCCATATTTTGTACAGAAACTGAATCAAACAGGAAGAGGGAGAAAATTTTTCTGTTTGATATTGTTTTTCAGGGGAAAATTAATTCTGTTTGTTGGTTGGAATAAAAAAAAAAATGAGACCAAATGTGAAATGTAAGTAAAATATTGCGTGTCGGCGTGCAATGTTCGCGTGCGATTTAAGCTCTGTAGCTTAAGTATAAGTAAAGCAGTATAACGAGTAGGCGAAAGCACTAGATAAGACATAATGAGATAACCTTCTGAGCTTATAAGATCACTGGCCACGCGACGAAACCTTCCAAATCCCAGTGTTAGCATCACTTTTTTTTCGGATTGGATCACGCTACTTTTTCTTGATCCCTATTTTTGCGATTTCCTCTCCAAGAAAAAATTCTGTACAAAATTTCTGTATATACAACTAGAGTTGTATTTTTCCCTTCAGAAAAATATAATTTATCAAAAATTCAATTTTATTCTAATTTTCAATTTATTTCAATTTATCCAATTTTCCATATTTATTCAAATTTTATTCCATTCAAATTTCAATTTTACTTTATTCAAATTTTAATTCAATTTTGAACTGAATCCAACTGGATCCAATAATCAATCCTAATTTTTATCTGATTAAAAAAAATTTTAATCTTGAAATTTAATTCAAATAAAATATTAATTAATTAAAATAAATATTATTTTTACATTATATTATTTTTTCCATCATCTATCGAAAGATTAATCGATTCAAATGTCAAAATTATCCAAATTTTGAACTATTTAAACTTCAATTATTAATACAAAAAATTTTAATAAGTGAAAGAAAAAAATTTTGCAAATAACTACCATTTTTTTTTTTGTATAATAATTCATGATTCGAAAATATTTTCCAAGAAGGAATATAAGAAATCCGCAGATAAAAGGCTAAAAATGAGGAAAAAGAGGTGTCTCAGAGATTTATTACTAGGTAATCTTACAATAACAAAGACGTCTTTCTCTAATTCCGAGAAGAAAAAATATTTTCGTCTCTTTCGTATACTGACACAGTAGTTTATATCATTTCAAAAATCTTTCTTTCAAGGGATATAATGAATTTTTTATTATTAGTAATAATAATAAAAATAATTACTAATAATAATAAAAATATTTACTAATATTAATAATAAAAAATAATAAATATTCAGTATTTACTAATATTTATAATCAAAAATGTTCCATTATTTTTTTATTATGAAAATCAATTCCCGATTAAATAGAAATTGCAAATTGCGAAAATAAAAATAGATTTGGACTTTAAATCTTAAGTCGAAAAGTTTTCTGAATTTTGATATCTGAAGCTCATTAGGGAGATGAAGAAATTTTTTGGCAAAAGGGGAATGGGGGCAAAAAAGGAAAAGTTGAATCTAAAGGCCAGATGAGAAAAAAAGAGGGGGGGGGGATCTTACAGAGAGGAGGAACTGGTGCGGATGGGAGGTTTAGATAAAGACTTCGAAAGAGTTGGTCCCTTATCTACAAAGTACGACATCCGCCGGATCAGCCTCAGATAACCGAAACGCCTACACTTCCTTCTTTGGCCGTTTAGAAATCTAAATTCCAGGATCGAAACAAAGCCCCATTTACGTCCGGTTAACCGTGAAAATATATTTGCAATACAATATATATCTATATATATATATAAATGCTCACTAATCTTTCTCGCTTCCATATGGTTCTTTATAATTGGCACTGATTTATTGCGCATTCGATAACGAAAAACTTCCGTTTCTCAAGTTCAACGAGCTCAGCGAAAATAAAGTCAATTTTAATGAATCAATTTTCTCTTTGTAATTAGCATTAATAATTGTATTATTACGCTTCAATTTTTTCTCATCTCTTTTTCCTTGTATTTTTCACTTTTTGAAATTTGAATTTTGAATACATTCTTATATTGGAGGGACAAATTCGAAATTATTTATTTAAATAAGTTAAATAATTTAAAATAAGTTGAATAAGTTAAATAATTTAAAATAAGTTGAATAAGTTTAAGCAAGTTAAATAAAAAATCAAAGGATCTGAAAGAAGGTACAAGAAAAAAAAATTTCTCGGTTTACAAACGAATAAAGAAGGTATATTTTTTTTACCCTGGCGTTACAGAAGTCACCCTTCAAAATGAAGCGATAATGGATTCATTCGACGGATACGAGAAGCAGAATTAAAGGGAGAAAGAAATCAGAGTTTACTAAGTGCGAAAAAGATTATTTCTTGTATTCAAAATGATTTCTTAATATTCACACAAATCATTATTGTAACCGACCTCTTTTTTTTTATCTCATTTTTTCACTTGAAAAAATTACAAATTTTTTAACCGAACATATATTAAATCGAAAACAGTTTGTTTACAAGTTCGTTTAACAAAATAGAGGCGAAGAATGTAGGCGAGGTATTTAATTTTTCTAAGGTTTCGTTCTTGACTAGAGATAAAAGAAAGCTCCTGATCTAATCCAAAAAGACATTATTAATCAATATTAAACACTGAAATAAAGAAAAATTAGACTAATTTAGAATCAAATATTTATTTATCCTGAATTTTTGATGAATAATCTACCATGAGACTTTGGTTGCATAAATCATTCTGTTAAAACACGTGTGTGCACTAATTAACCTAATTTTTATTTTTCCTCAAAGATAAGATATTTGACGAGACGAAAATTGTTTAAGTGATGATACTCTCTCTCTGTCTAAAATTCACACATATATATGATAAAAATTACGATATAAAAAATAATATACTATATTTTTTTCATAATTTTAATTGACAACTTTAGGGCAAGTTTTTTTTTTTTAATCTCCGACAAAGACACATTTCTCATTTCTGGTGTTGGTCCCAGTATCAGACTTCCGTTATCATTCTCGAGTTCCGCGTGACGGAAACGTCAAGTCTCATCGTCTTTGACAGTACCCATTGAAAGATAAGCCCCAAGAGGACACCCTCCATAGGACTTAAAATCTCTCCCTTTTAATATAAGAACTTCTTCTTATAGTTTATGTACTCGATACAATTTTTTTGTTCCATTCTTTGATCAGGGATTCCCTTTTTAAAAAAGGGCTTCGCCTTTAATGTTTCATTAATTATGTATAATAATTTATTGAAAGTAATATTTTCAGTCTGGTGAAAAATTTGTACCCTAGTTTTTAATTATAACAAAAAAAAAAAAATGTTTATATCGATTTTATCTTTGATGGCTAAATTTGAATTATAATTATTGGCATGATATATTATATATGCTTTTTGGGGAGGGCAATAAAATATTCATTTTAATCTCAAAGGTAGATTGAGACATTACTAATAAACGGGAGTTGAAGATATAAAGGGAACGAGCAAATCCTTCGATGTAAAAGCCCACCTTAAACCAGCTGATCCTGACACAAAGACGGCGCCAGAGCAAGACCCTTTAATGAAAACTATACGTCCCTGGATTAAAGTGGCCACTGGTCAGCCCATGGAAACCAACTACCCGATACGAGCTGTCTTATGCAACCTGGAACTGGACCTATATATAGTTAGGCACTCTATGGTCGTCGAGCGTATTAGATGGAAGTTTGGGCATTAATACCTAATAACATGACCACGTCGGTAAATCCTTTGTTGGCCATCTTCGTTCGGACTTAACACCTCCAGTTCATGGATACTGCGAAGACGGTGATCTGGACCGAGAAGAGATCATAGAATTGATCCCCCTTTCACTTCTAATTAACAGATTAATTTATCTGCCACAATTCAAAATTTTTAAATTCTTCATCACTCTTCGCTTTCATGCATTTAAGTTTCACCTCCAAATACACGTTTAATTTTTCCCCGGTACTTTTCATCGGTAATTAAGAGGCTCCTACTTAGAAAAAACATTTCATTATCGAGAATATAAAACCGTAGGACCTTAAATTAAATATTACATGAATTATTTTCTATTTAAATATCGAATAGTTTATTGCAACTTACGATTCATCATTCGATTCATTTCGGAATTTAAACATTCGCGCCGAATTTCTATTCGTCAAAATGGGACATGCGCAGTCTCAAATTTCACCAATTACTGGTCTCATAACCTATAAGTTGAAGAATTTCCATTCGTCAAAATGGCACATGCGCTGTGTTAATTTCCACCGACTTTGGGACTCATAACCCAAAATTTGAAGAATATTTTCGGTTTTCCTATAAAATTTGGAAACTAATAGAAAAAAAATTGATCGAACCAACCGTTTAGTTGATTTTATAAGAAATTTGTTTAACGAGATAATGAAATTGCGGCCTAAGGAACAATTCATCAACTTTTTGATTTAGGGTCCAATTTATTAATGTTAATAAATTATGAGAGTTATTAATTGTTATTATATTTATTATAGTTATTATAGTTATTATAGTTATTATAGTTATTAATAATTGAGACTTGTAAAAAATGATTTTTCGATCGGCTGTAAAAGAGACGGTTTTCGATTAGCTTCGAGTGGAGAAATGTCCTTTGACAGATGAGTAGTACTGGTGAATTTCCATCTCTCTCGTTTACTCTTTCACCACGTGCCTCTCCGGGTTTCAGAGATGTCTGGGATTACACGCTGAAGTGGGATAGAATCAGAGACTTAAGTCAGGGTTAAACAAGGATCGTCGCTATTGTACCGCGAACCAAGGTTCCATTGTCTCTGGGATAGACGAGTGGATCTGCATATGCTTAGCGGGAGGGTAACACTTGGGTACAATCTTCAACCCTCTGTTTCACCTCCTCCCCACCCGCCTTTCACATGATGCCACATTTAGATCCCACCTTTTTAAATTCAACCCTTTTTGGTATTCATCCGATACTTGAGTTTCTAATTCCAGAACTTTGGATTTTACTCATTGTTATAACTTATTCATCATATTCAAGATTATGCAAAAAAAATTCGATATACCAATAAACCTTGACCAAGTTCTTGATAGAAATTAAAAAAATTCTTTTCTTGATCTTATAATCAAATTGAAGGTTTTGGGAATATTTCGATTAAAAATAGATTACTTGTATTTAAACAGTAGTAAATTCTTCTCTTTGTGGTTATTTAGGTTATTTAGGTTACTTAGGTATTTAGGTTATTAGATATTAGGTAATAAATTTACTTCAATGCAGATTTGTTTTTCAATTTTCAGTTAAAAGTCTTCCAGTTCATTGCGTCGTCGAAGCGATTCACAGTATCGTGGAAAGTCGCGCGACTACTCGTGACAACTGGAGGAGGCCTCATATTGAAAAAGACACCTATGTTTTCATTCCAGCTGTGATGCCATTTCAGGTGAGTTTCTTATTTTTATCAAAGATTTATTTTTTGATTCGAGTGATTTATGATTTATAAATTGGGTCTAATTATTTCTCTTCAGGAAACTAAATGAAATTCTCTGAACTATTATTTTTCAAAAAAAAGTCTGAAATTGCTGGATTAAGTCAGCATCAATTTCAGAATCTACAATTGATTCTGCTTTAAGTTTAGAATCTGCCATTGATTCCGCATCAAGTTCAGAATCTAGAATTGGTTCTGCATCAAGTTCAGAAAGTAGATCTGCAATTGATTCTGCATCAACTTCAGAATCTGCAATTGATTCTACAATTGATTCTGCTTGAAGTTTAGGATCTGCAATTGATTCTGCTTGAAGTTTAGAATCTGCAATTGATTCCGCCTCAATTTCAGAATCTATAATTGCTTCTGCATCAAGTTCAGAAAGTAGATCTGCAATTGATTCTGCATCAACTTCAGAATCTGCAATTGATTCTGCTTGAAGTTTAGAATCTGCAATTGATTCTGCATCAACTTCAGAATCTGCAATTGATTCTACAATTGATTCTGCTTGAAGTTTAGGATCTGCAATTGATTCTGCTTGAAGTTTAGAATCTGCAATTGATTCCGCCTCAATTTCAGAATCTATAATTGCTTCTGCATCAAGTTCAGAAAGTAGATCTGCAATTGATTCTGCATCAACTTCAGAATCTGCAATTGATTCTGCTTGAAGTTTAGAATCTGCAATTGAATCTGCATCAACTTCAGAATCTGCAATTGATTCTACAATTGATTCTGCTTGAAGTTTAGAATCTGCAATTGATTCTGCATCAAGTTCAGAATCTGCAATTGATTCTACAATTGATTCTGCTTGAAGTTTAGAATCTGCAATTGATTCTGCATCAATTTCAGAATCTGCAATTGATTCTGCCCAAAGTTTAAAATCTGCAATTGATTCTGCATCATGTTCATAGCTGATTTAATATTTTCGCTAAAGAAAAAATTTTTTTTTTGTTTATTTCAGGATTTAGTTGGAGAGACATTGGTGCGTTTAGGTTACTCAAATGATCTCATTCTTAGTGCTCGAGGGAGTATTGTGATAAGAAACTGGAAACCATTGCCCACTGAGAAAGTGGCTGAAGGTCCACTCTTAACAGTAGGTGATATTTTGGCGGAATTAATACACTTGACAACCCTGAAGATTCAAGTGTACAGATCAAGACCACCGCCTCCAAGTCCAGCAACCGAGGTCAGAGATAAACTTCTCAGGTTTCTACTGCTCCACAGTCACGCATTTCTAGTCGGATGTCCTCTAGATGAGGTAATTATTTATTTTTAGGTTTTTTTGGGACGATGGTGTGGGGGGGGTAATTAAATCGATTTACTGAAACTTGTGTCTTAATTCCTGATGAATAAATGGGAAAGCTTGTCAGGGAAACGGAAGTAGAATGTTGCGGTTAGACGACCGCTTAAAAATGTATAAAATGTAAATCTAGCCAGAGAGTGTTTGTCGCCAGGACACCTAATCTCATTAAGAAGTCCTCCGGGCTGGTCTCTGTTTGCCTCTTCTACTTCTCCAAGAGAGCTGCGGTAATCTGCAAGCGGAAGCTCGCTTGCGGTCTCTTGATCCCCACCTTAAATAAATGCTTTCTCGGTTTTGACTCACTCTCTCTCTTTCTCTCAGTCAAAAAGCCTTATTCCTTTTCCTACTTCTGACAAGTCAACAAATCCGTTTCAACACTCGTAAAGAAAAATTGAAATTCGTTCCACTTTAGAATTTTAGATAATAATGAATGTTATAAATGCCAATTTGAAATTATTTGTTTATGAAATTTAGAATTTGTGTCGTGGTATCATATTAAAATGATACGCGTGAAATAAACGTCGTTTAAAATTTAGTTAATGATAAGAGAAAGAGAGATTAAATTTTCCGAGGTCGTGAGTATGGGAGAGATTTACATAAGACGTTATGTATGTATTTTTGAAAAGTGGATTGAGAGTGATGAGGCAAATGAAGAGAGAGATTGCTTATATGTATGCATAAGAGCATTTGAATCCACGTAGGTAATGTGAATACAGAAAGCATCCTAGTGAGCTTGTACTCCTTCTTCGACTATCTATAGTCAAAACGAAGATCTCATAGCCGTAGCGTGTGATAGGATTACCCTTTACTCAACCGAATTCGCAGCCTTCATCAAAAGCCCCCTTTCGATATCGTGAGTGGGTGGGAAAAGGAGGGAGCCACCCCGGGCCAGGCATTATCTAAGTGCACTCTCTTTGAAGATCCTACGTCTCCACCCAGCGAACTTTAATGCCGTTCACGTTGGTCTATGATTACCAATTTTCTCTCGCTTAGACATTACCCATCCAAATTCATCTCAGATGACTTCAATGGTAAATGATTGACAAGAACTCAATATTTAAACATTTTTAATTTTAACTAATGAGACAAGATTCAAGAATCATGAAAGAGAGAAAAATTTCCGTTCTGGGAACTATTTCCCCCCCTATTTTTTTTCCCATGGAAATTCTGATGCAATAAAACATTGTTTTTCCACTTTTTTGGCATCAGAAGAAAATGTTTAAATTAGAGATTTGAGAAATGAGAATGATTTATACGTTCATGGGAGATCTGTCGACAAGGTACGTCACGGCAATCTTTAAGAATAAATATACGTGTAAATCAGGCTTAACCAGTCTTTCAGATAAGCTGGTTTGTTAGAATACATTTTGACGCCTGTGTGTTTGCTGAGAATGATTTCTAAAATCTAGCTGATGATGATGATTATGATGTCTGTCAACCTTTTTGAGTGAGTGATTAAGAAGGGTTGTAAAACTTGTCTCAACATTTTTTTGAATTCAAGGGTTTTAGACTACCGAGCTCATTTAGATCCACACTGATTAACTTCAAATTGACGTCATGATCCTGTGTTTGTTCTTTGTTTCTTTATAAATCACGATAAGACACAGTCTATTTAATAAACATGATAATTTTTCTTGCTGGGATAATTCACAGAAATGTGAAATTTTTTTTCTGTTTCTAGTTAACTCTAACTTCTCTCTGTAGAGGTGGGAACGACATTTCCGAAGAGACGAGAAGAAATTTTGAAAATTGGTTACATCAGCAGCATTTGGCCTTTGGAATGAATCACCTGATTCCACAATCGAATCATCAAACGCAAAGTCCACAGTCTGATGGAACGGGTCCTTTGGGACCGGCCACACACATTGGTCATCCTACCCATCCGGGTCTTCTTCCCTATTCGCATAAAACAAGAATGCGTACCAGTTTTGATCCAGAACTTGAACTACCAAGACTGCAGCGTTGGTTCAGCGAAAATCAGCATCCAACGCGTTCACAGATTCAGCATTATGTGACTGAATTAAATTCCCTTGAATCTAGACGTGGACGGAAGCCATTGGACGTTCATAATGTTGTCTACTGGTTCAAAAATGCCCGAGCTGCCCAGAAGAGAGCGGAGACACGAGGTGTGAATGGTTACAGTCCTCCTGGTCTCAGTCCAAGGGGTGCTAGTATGATCAGTGAGGATTGCTCCGATGACGAGGAAGATTCCAGGCATCAGGTAAAAGAGAAATCAAATTTTCGTTTCAGGTGAAGTATTGATTGGATATGATCAATTTTGGAATTATCTATTGTCTTTAGACGTCATCGCCGTATCCGCCAGGAAGTCCTTCGGTGGGACCGTTGTCATTGACGACACGACCTGAGGATCAGCAACCCTCATTGACGCCGTCGTCAGTGAAGCAGGAGGATGGTCGAGCGTCTTCCGGTTCTGAAGACGATGAAACCAGTCCAACTGATCCACTACCACCTGGATTCCCCCTATTGCCGAGTCCAATGTTCAGTCACAGTGTCATGTACATGTCGCAATATCTCACTCCACGTGGACCGCCTGGATGTCCAACGAATTTGCTCGACGAGAGAAGAAAACGCAATCGGACGTTCATTGATCCCGTCACGGAAGTTCCGAAACTCGAGACGTGGTTCACTCACAATACTCATCCCAGTCATGCGGTAATTCTTCATCTTTGGATTAATTTTACTGACAAGCAACTATATCACTTAATTTGCAAGAAATATTGACATTTCAGCAAAATATTTCCACATAGCACGATATGTTCCTGAAAGCTTCAAAAAAAGATTAGTGAAGCTCTAGGGTAAGCTTCCGCTAGAAAATCAAAGGAAGCTTCGGCAGAAAGCTTTAAGGAAGTCTTCATGGAAACTTGAAGAAAGATTCCACTGGAATCTCAAGGGAAGGTTTAGGGAAGCTTCCCTGAAGTTTTCAGTAGAAGCTTTTTTAGTTTCAAGTGGGAAATTCCTTGGGTCGGACATTTTAAACTTCCTGGAAGCTTTCCTGGAGCCTCCAGTAGAAGCTTTTTTAGTTTCCAGTGGGAAATTTCTTGGGTCGGACATTTTAAACTTCCTGGAAGCTTCCCTGGAGTCTCCAGTAGAAGCTTTTTAGTTATCAGTGGGAAATTCTTTAGGTCGGACATTTTAAACTTCCTGGAAGCTTTCCTGGAGCCTCCAGTAGAAGCTTTTTTAGTTTTCAGTGGGGAATTCCTTGGGTGAGACATTTAAAACTTCCTGGAAGCTTCCCTGGAGCCTCCAGTAGAAGCTTTTTTAGTTTCCAGTGGGAAATTCTTTAGGTCGGGCATTTTAATCATCATAGAAGCTTTCCTAAAGCTTCCAGTAACAGCTTTTTTAGTTTCTAGTGGAAAATATCTTTAGGACGGACATTTATATTTCCAGGAAGCTTTCCTAAAGTTTCCAGTGAAAAATTTTTTAATTTCTAGTAGGAAATTCTTTGGAACGTACATTTTAAACATCCTGGAAGCTTTCCTAAATCTTTCACTAAAATTTTTTTAAGTTTCTAGTGGAAAATTTTTTTAGGTCGAATATTTTAACTTTCTGCAAGCTTTTCTGGAACCTCTAATAAAAGATTTTTTAGTTTCCAGTGGGAAATCCATTGAGTCGGACATTTTAAACTTGCTAGAAGTTTTCCTAAAGCTTTAAGGGGAAGCTTTTTAGTTTCCAGTGGGAAATTCTTTGGGTAGGACATTTAAACTTGCTAGAAGCTTTCCTGCAGCTTTCAGTAAAAGCTTTTTTAGTTTTCAGTAAGAAATTCATTGGGTCGGACATTTTAAACTTTCTGAAAGTTTTCCTAAAGCTTTAAAGGGAAGCTTTTTAAGTTTCCAGTGGAAAATTCCTTGGTTCGGACATTTTAAACTTTCCTGGAAGCTTTCAGTAAAATCTTCTTTACTTTCTAGTGAAAAATTTCTTTAGGTCGAACAATTTAAACTTTTTGGAAGCTTTTTTAAAGCTTTCAATGAAAATCTTTTTTAGTTTCCAGGGGAAAATATCTTGGCTCAGACTTTTCAAACTTCCTGGAAGCTTTTCTAAAACTTTCAGTGGAAGCTCTTTTAGTTTCCAGTTGAAAATTCCTCGAGTCGGACATTTCAAACTTTCAGGAAGCTTCCAGGAAGATATCGTGTTGTGTGGCTTGTTACAAAGAACTAAAAAATCAAAAATATTTAAAACTTTCATAAATTCATAAAATTATATACTTTATAAATTAAATTAATTTAATAAATTTATTTTGAATTTTAAATTTACATTTAATTTATCTCATTTTTTCCAAAAATTTTCATGAAGGATTTCACTACAACAACGAATTTTTTTTGTTACAGTTGATTCTCAAGTACACGGAGGAATTGAACAGAATGCCCTATCGGCAAAAGTTTCCCCGATTGGAAACAAAAAATGTGCAATTTTGGTTTAAGAATCGTCGGGCCAAATGTAAGCGTTTAAAAATGGCACTTTTCGATGGAGAATCACAACAGCCTCATTCCTATCACGCCGAGTAGATTGCTCACATCCTGTGTAAATATATCACGCAAAAATGATACATCACACACAATAATAAAATAATTTTTTTCCCATTTGTCAGACCAAAAAAATACACACACGCACTTCACTATGAATATGAAAAAAAAAAACAGTTAACAATTAGAAAATATGTATTACGATATACATATACGTGATTACACTCAGCATTATATATTAATAGACAAGCGATGAAAAAAAAAGTAAACACACTAAAATTATATATATACGCTTGTTAATTCGTATTCCCCGTTGATTATTATTAATAAAAGTCTGTGTAATTATTTCGTAAGTAGTAATATATTTACTTTTATGTTTTACAATAAATGTAAATACGAAAATGATGTCCAATAAACTGTACGCCACTTATATCGAGACTTATTGTTATTTAGTACCTTATCTGAATTTACCTTCGTTTTTATGCATTACCATAAAATTTACCCTTTTTTTGGATTCATTTTTTGCTCTGAAATTATCGAAAAAATTCTTTTTTAAAAACTTATAAATAAAAAATTCTTTTCGGCATTAAAATTTCGAAATTTAATTTTCATTGACTGAATAAGTATTTTTTGGAAAAAGAAAATTTTTTGCTTTTTTTTATTTGCATAATTATAATCACTTTACCTGTGCGAGATGAATTATGCGGAAGTTGAAAGAGACAAGAGGATGGTATCTGCGGCGATGTGAAAGAGTACCGGCAAGGGTAGGTATATGTGAAACTGTTAAAACAATGAATCAAACGCTCCTGTTGAACCTACAATGTGATTTCTAAACATTGCTCCTCTCTATTTACGTAACGTTTCGAGAAAGCGCACATAAAGCATTCTCTCGTCCCTCCTAAAATCTATCTTGCAAGATAAGGCATTCGAACTGTCACAAAGCAAAACCCAGCTCAAATTCTACAATGGTCATTGGATTTCTAAACACATGTTCTCATTTTGCACTATAACTAAATATTTTACTTTTCATATTTTTTTATTTTGATTTTTTAATTTTGTTTTAAATTTTTCTTTTGAATTATTTTACAGTTAGCAAATAAAAATCTAAAAAATTTACTATCCAAATCTTCGAAATGTATTAAAAATTTTTTATACTTATGAGAAAAAATATTGTTTGTATATTATTTCCTCAATATTGCCTCCAGGAAACAATGAAAGTTACCGCAATATTGCGTGTCAATATTGACAGAATATTGTCACGCAATGTTACCTGAATATTCACGAAATGTTGCTTCAATATTTCCAGGCAATATTGCCTTAATATTGCAAAGAAATATTCGCAATGTGACGTGGAAATATTGCAAGGTAATATTCGCAATATTACGATACAATATTGCCTGAATATTACAAGGCAATATTCGCAATATTACGATACAATATTGCCTGAATATTACAAGGCAATATTCGCAATATTACGATACAATATTGCCTGAATATTACAAGGCAATATTAAAATTTTTAAACGTATTGATAAAAATTAACTGAGGACTATTAAAAGTCAATTGAAAAATTGTATTATCAGAAGAAAGGAATAAATTTTTCTTGGGAAAAAAATTGTTTAGTGGTACTTTTATCTTGAACAAGTAAATTGTGGAAAAGACGCTCCAATTGGGTAAAAAGGAGGAAAAAGAAAATGAGGAAGAAGAAGAAGAAGAAGAGGAAAAAGGAGGATTTACAATTCTGGGACAAGTAGGAATAACACGAAGATGAAAGGTGATACGCCATAGTTCGCATACAGAGAAAAGCGGAACAGGAGTTTCTGGATTTAATGAGGATAGGCGGATTTGTCCAATTAAAACGTCTTACAAGGATCCATCCTGCAGTCAGTTCATTCGCAAAACATTGAATCTGAGTTCACTTAATACTGCGCCACAGCCCCTTCTTATCCTCCCTCTCCCCAAAATGCTTTATCCTTTCCTGTTATATATCGTCCTACTCTCAATAACACACATCATCATATCTATTATAATATAAACTTTCAATTTAACTTTTTTTTTTCTATATCTTTTTTTTCTATATTATTTTTTTCCTCCTTTTCTATATCTTTTAAAGAACAAATAGAAAGAAAATGATTGGAATTATTCATATAAAAAAGGTCGATGAAAAATAAAAAAAATATACAGTTCGAAAAAATGTGGAGGGTCGGATAAGAAAATTGAACGCGGACTGTGAAACGACAGGAAAAGTGCTTTTTTTAGGGGGGCGGGTGTGCTTTATAAAAATCTAAAAGTCAGCAAACCATGGAGGATGATCCTTTTATCTGGATCTTAATTTGTCAGAAGACATCGGCTTAATTTAGCCAAAGAAATTTCGCCGTAAATCGAGGATAAAATACATATCGCAACTTATATAAAAAATTCGCGAATATGAAAAAGAAGAGGGCGGAGGAGATAAAATTCATCTCTGTCAACGGGACACTTATTTTCAACCCCTTTTGATAATATGTTTAAAATTTAATTTATAAATTTATTTTAAATTCTAACTTGCTAACTTATATATTTGGGACCTTCTGGGAATAATGAATTTTGTTGGTTTTTATTATTATTTATTATAATAACTTTACTCTACTTTACATTCTAATTATCTAGGAAAAATTATCTAGTAAAATTAGGGTCAGTTTTTATCAAAGGGGTTTTCATTAATGTATATTAAAATTAAGAGCACAGAACTTGTGGAGAGTCACGTTTGTCTCTATATTCCTTGATTGAAACTAACCTAGGAAATGTAGTTTATATAAACAACGAAAGGAGTATTGTATGCGCTTTGGCATTCAGAGGACGTTCTTATCTTCCTATCCGGAGAGCTGTCAGCAAAGTTCCTGAATAACAGTCGCGGAAAGCCACGATGCTCTCCTATCTCTGAAGCTAGGATATGCCTAACTATTCTCTCTCCATACCGGACGTTTCGCAATAGATAATAATTCAACAGAAAACGATTCGAATGATTTTCTGATATTACATAAATTTGCAAAAAAGAATTTACTTTTAGAAAATGAATATTAGAATAAGAAATTTTCATATTCTGAATAATATTTGAACTCTTTGTCCTTTAAAATTAATTTTTTTGCTAAGTGGTATTTTTTTGCCTTCTTTATTAAGAGGAAAAAAAATCCCAAAAAAAGGACAAAGAATGAAATAACAGTTGTTAAGAAAGCTGATAAAAGTATCTATAGTGGAAAAAAAGGAGTTGGAGAGACTTAGGATGAAGAGTGAAGGGGGGACATCGCAAATTAGCCGCAGGATTGGCCTCTTGATCCTTGAGGGACGCGAATCGTCAGTGATGTTGTAGAAGGGGGGTTGGGGGTAGTAGATGAGGTCGTATAAATGAACTCTGACCCCGCCTTCTTATTCTTTAATCCTACCCTGCTTGGCTGGCTATAAAAAGCTATACTAAAAATTACGAGTCAGTAAAGCCCCGAGCTTCTAAGCATTGGCCGAACGATTGAAAGTAATGAGACGCGATGTTGCGGATTTCAGAGAGATCCCCCAGAAAAGCATCATCTAGGGGAATTTGTTGCGTCCTCGATATGAAAAGATAAAAATCATTACAATAAGACTCCTGGGTTATAATTATAATTGCTCTTGATAATCTCACGATTCATTGGATCATAAATATCAATATTCCTCCAAAGGACCAATCATCCAAATCTTCGAGTACATCTTTTTGGAAATATTTTCTTCCTCTCCCTGGAATTTCTTTATTCTTAATCCGCAGAAACGATAATTCAGAATGAAATGGACTATATGGAGGATTTTCTTAATTGATCTACAACCAAATATTACGTCATTAGACCCTGTTGGTCATAAGATCTATTTCGACGAGGGAAAAAACTAAGCGTAGAGATCATACCACTTAGCCCCATTTTCTCCCTCTCTCTCTCTCTCTTCTTTTTCCAGTGTCGAAATATTTTTCGCGATCGTAAATAAAAGAAATCCTGGTAATGGCTTTCGCCAAGGACCTCCTTTTTTTGCCGTTTCTCTCGAAACTTATTAAGACCCCTCTTGAAACCGCGTTACGGCCTCAGCATCCCGAAACCCAGTTAATTCCTTAACCCTTATAGACTTGGAGAAAATTTAGAGACCTCACTTCCTAAGACGGCCGGAATAGAAACCGAGGGGAGAATGGAGAGAGAGAGAGGGAGACAAACGGAAAGTATGATGGAGGTGAGTGAGAGAAAGATGCGAGGGGAAGGGAAAAGGGGTAAATGTGTATACCAGGTGCTCTTGGGATCTCAGCATCTTATGCTTGGGCGATACATAATTTATGTTGCAAGAGAGGCTTAAAGACAGTATTAAGATCGGTCGCTCTATTCCTTGGCCAGTTATTACCCATTCTAAGAAATCGTCCTGACTCATCGTGAATATCAAAAAATTGATCTTCTCTTTAAATTCTCCCTCAAAGTATTTTCAATCGTATTCCTAACTTAGTATAGGAACAATCCTAATCCGAAGATTCCTGAAAAATCTTAATCAAATCCAAATCGAAAATTTGGATTTGATACAAATTTTCAATTCGGATTTGGTTCCAAATTTTCAATTCGGATTTGATTCCAAATTTTCAATTCGGATTTGATACAAATATTCAATTCGGATTTGATTCCAAATTTTCAATTCGGATTTAATTCCAAATTTTCAATTCGGATTTGATACAAATTTTCAATTCGGATTTGATTCCAAATTTTCAATTCGGATTTTATAGAAATTTTCAATTCGGATTTGATTCCAAATTTTCAATTCGGATTTTATAGAAATTTTCAATTCGGATTTGATTCCAAATTTTCAATTCGGATTTTATAGAAATTTTCAATTCGGATTTGATTCTAAATTTTCAATCGGATTTGATTCCAAATTTTCAATTCGGATTTGATACAAATTTTCAATTCGGATTTGATTCCAAATTTTCAATTCGGATTTGATACAAATATTCAATTCGGATTTGATACAAATTTTCAATTCGGATTTGATACCAAATTTTCAATTCGGATTTGATTCCAAATTTTCAATTCGGATTTGATTCCAAATTTTCAATTTGGATTTAATTTAGTTATTAATTATCGATGGGTTATCGATTCAATTATTTAATTATAAATTAGCTTTAATTTATTTGCAAATATAGAGTTTATGTATATTCCCGTTAAGTAAATAACAATAAATCCCGAGTGCAAATGAGGATTTCTGATTTGCCGGGAAAGGGGAATGACATATAATATCATTACTAAGGAACTATTTGTGCTTGGCGGCTAAAACATGCGTAACAAACATTTGCTTTTTAAAGAAGGCAACCAAGCGCTTATAACCCGGAACATTTTGTTTGACGATTTGATCAAAACTTTTCTTTTGACGAGAGAGAGTAAAACCCTCGTGGGGATGCGACCCGCCACAGCTTTTATCCGCTATCAATTGAGAGAAATTCCCCCTTCGCAGAGAGAGAGAGAGAGGAGTGCCAGCCCTTATAGTCCTTGCGAAACCTTATCCTTTCTCGGATCCGTCGACGGTTTCTCTGTTTCGATATTTATGGCTTTCTGTTATGTGTGTATATTACCTATGCACATTCAATCCGCTCTTATCAGAATCGATGATACACTTGTGGAATTACATACGGTTGGAGTTTTTTTCATGACAAAAATATTAAAACACTTTCAAAAAAGTTTTTCTCAGAACATAGAAACTTTTTACAAAATCTACCAACTTGCCCAAAGTTCTTGTCTTCTAAATTACCAAAATCCTAAAGATTGTTTGAATCCATGCAGAAACGTAATTTTGCAACCGCATTTCTGCATGGATTCAAACAATCTTTCGGATTTTGGTAGTTTAGGAGACAAGAACTTTGGGTAAGTTGGTAGTTTTTGTAAAAAGAGTCTATGTTCTGAAAAAGAACTTATTGGAAAGTGTTTGTTTACCAATTGCAGGTCATTTTTAGAAGCAAGTGACACAATTGGGAATCAAATTTGATTTTGGGAAAGAACATATTAGTTGGAAAAACGAAAAGGATTGTATGTAAAATTTGTCTCAAGTAAAAACTTAAAAAGGTAATAATGCTACTAGGAATATAATTTTTGGGGAAAGATAAATTGCCGTAGAGAAATTTGTACCATAGGTCTCTCATGCAAGTTCATTCGCGTCTATAAAACACGAAACTCTAAAGCTTTCTCGAGGAAGGTTTTCGCATCTCTTGGCTTATTTTAGTGCTGTATGTTTGAAAGTTGTTGGTGTTGGTATAGTATAAGCTTCTATCGTGCTGCGCAAGGCAATACAGATTTATGTAAGTATTTAGCACAGGCTCTTTGCTTTATCGCAACCGGCCCAGCCAAGACGTCCTTCCCTGATACCCGGCGCACCAACCTATTCGAAGGATTCTAGAACAACTTTTTTTTTAATTTTTAACTTTCAAGTTTCAACTTCTTTCCCCCTCTTGGAAAAAATGTTCCCAAAAAATAACCGATGAAAGGTTCATTCATTGGAAAGTTCCTTCTCTTTGGAAGTGATTTTAGTTTTTTTTTCTTCTTTTTTTTTTACACATTTCTCTAACAAAGATGTGTGAAAATTGATCATTTCTTTTCTCCCATGTGACTATAGTCTGAGAAAAGGAAGACTATGGAATGGTTCGTGTAGGGTCTTTATACGGGATCCATGGGTGCTGGAGCAATAAATCTGCCGGGTATATCTGAGCTCATGAATGTTATTAAGATACAACCCCCCGCGAAGCTGAGCGAGATGGCAGGGTGTGTTGTACGTACCGACGCAGAAAGATACAGAGGTAGAGGAGGAATAAAAAGAATGAAATAGAACACGCGAAAAGTAGGGGTTTTTGATAGAGAGAAAGAGCGGGGATGGGGTCAGAATTCTCTCTTCGTTTTTCGCGACTACAACTTTGGTATCTCGAAGAATTGAAGGGAAAAGGAAGGAGACGAAAGAAGGAACGACCTGGAGAAACGGTTATGAAGAAATACCGCCTACGGTAATCCTACTATAGATCACCGCCCGGTGGCCGCCTCTGCTCGTTTCTCCTTCGCGTCTTAATACTGAAGACTTAACTCATACTTAACCCGTACCCAACCAGGACGACGTGCTCCTTGCTTAACTCGCTCCTCTCTTCCCTTAGGGCGAAACTACCCACCAGGATTGTCCCAGTTATCTTTTCTTCGTTCCTCTCATCTAACTAATTCGAATCGCGTTCCTAAGATTATGGATGTCCTCTCGAAACTTTCCTAATGATTTCAAGATTCTTCCCGCCCTTCATTCATTTCATTAGATTAAAATAAACGTTGATGCTTTTTCTCCTTCTTTTTCTTCTCTTTCTTTTTCTTCTCTTTCTTTTTTCTGAAAATGGTCCTTTTGGAAAAAATGTATGTACCTTTCGTCATCTTGAAACTATGTATGTGTCCCCATGAAACTTCCTTGCGCCGGTTAATTAATTAAGACTTTCGGATGAAATGGACCACGACCAGGAGATCAAAGCAAAGATATGGTCTTCACTCAGTCGTGTCTTTCAAAGTGTTCTGCCTGCCAATTAATAAAGGACCTATATATTTGCTACACGTAGTGGCACTCGCATCTTATCCTAATAGTAAGTAAATACGTCCAGATTTAATCGACCGTGAAAAGCGTATACAAGTGGTAAATATATTTCGAATAATTAAGAGGGGTGTCCAAGTTCAACTGAGACATCTATTTCACTAGTTTACAAATTTTAAAACTGACCCATTCTGTAAAATTTACCCCAAATCCAAATATCAGATGAAATATTAAAAAAGTAGAACAATTTTTCAATTATAGCTAAATTTCAGTTTTTTTAATGTCTGAAAAAATTGATTTCATACTAAATTGTACGAAAAATTTCCAATAATTTAGTTCGAAAATAAATATCTCAGGCGAACTTGAATCAAGATTTAGCAAAAACAAATATTTTGTAAATTTTTCCCAAAAATGAAAATAAGAAAAAAAATTTGCTTCTCAAGGATAAAAGTACAAATTTGGATTAACGAAATCGTACAAAGGAAGAAGAAGGGCGAAATAAATGACATGTTTTTGTATACGTTTTGTGCCCATGGATTTTGAGATATATAGGAAGGAGAGGTACATATAAGTATAAGCTTGAAGGGTGGTTTATGTATTACTGGTAAGATATCCGATGATTTAGCTGCGGACTCGAGGCACCCGGGGTATGGGTTCGAGTCTTATCTCACCGGTACCGCAGTAACCGCGGTGTAATCTTTTATTAATTCTCCGACTTACAAAATTTATCGTAGCTTTTGTTTACTATGCTGCCACAGCGTCTTAAATCTCGCGAAACTGCCCTTCTTTTGCATTATCTTCAACTTCTTCTATGACATACTCCTCTTGCCAAAAAACTTCTTCTCAACATTTCTTTTTGACGCAATTCTCAACAATTCTTCCAAAACGAAACAATCAGTTTGAAAAAATTTCGCCAATTATTCTGCCTTACCAAAAACATACTTTTACTACTGAAATTCTGAAAAATCTGAAGATATGTCATAGCAGAAAGTGTACTTTTACTACTAAACGGGAAATAATTTGAAAAAAGCAAAATACTGTCTTACTGAAACCTACTCGACTTTAAAAAAAATCCTGTCTTACTAAAACCTACTTTTACCACTAAAAAGTAAGTTTTTTACAACTTTTCAGTAGTAAAAGTTGGTTTTAGTAAGACAGGATTGTCTTACCTACTGAAAAGTAGGATTTTTACTACTTTTTAGTAGTAAAAGGCGGTTTTAGCAAGACAGGATTGTCTTACCTACTGAAAAGTAGGTTTTTTACTATTTTCAGTAGTAAAAGTTGGTTTTTTACTACTTTTCAGTAGTAAAAGTTGGTTTTAGTAAGACAGGATTGTCTTACCTACTGAAAAGTAGGATTTTTACTACTTTTCAGTAGTAAAAGTAGTTTTTTTACTACTTCTCAGTTGTAAAAGTAGGTTTTTTACTACTTTTCAGTAGTAAAAGTAGGTTTTTTATTACTTTTCAGTAGTAAAAGTTGGTTTTAGTAAGACAGGATTGTCTTAGCTACTGAAAAGTAGGATTTTTACTACTTTTTAGTAGTAAAAGTCGGTTTTAGTAAGACAGGATTGTCTTACCTACTGAAAAGTAGGTTTTTTACTATTTTCAGTAGTAAAAGTTGGTTTTTTACTACTTTTCAGTAGTAAAAGTTGGTTTTAGTAAGACAGGATTGTCTTACCTACTGAAAAGTAGGTTTTTTACTACTTTTCAGTAGTAAAAGTTGGTTTTTTACTACTTTTCAGTAATAAAAGTTGGTTTTAGTAAGACAGGATTTTTTTTAAGTCGAGTAATAGCAAAAGTAGGTTTCGGTAAAACAGTATTTTGCTTCTCAGTTGTAAAAGCAAAAGTAAAATGAAATTTTAAACTGAAATTTACGAAGAAATGAAAATACTGTCTCACCAAAACCGTCTTTTTCTACTGAAATTCATAATAAACAAATCCTCTCTTACTGATCCTCTCTTACTCTCTCTCTTACTTATGATTACTACTGAAAATTTAATGAATGAGAAATAAAAAAAAATGATAATCTTAGTAGAAGAGTAAATCCTTTTTTTCTGCTATTAGATAAGATTTTATTTTTGATTTCACGTGAAGTGGGAGCAAATTGCATCAACTTGTGACATTAATCGACCTTTGTTTGTTTTATATCTATCTATATACGTAAGTATTAACAAGAAGTTGGCATTTTATGGTGCAGTATTCGCGAATTCCGTAGTGGTTGAGAATGGCGCTATATTATTATTAGAGTCCCTTAAGTCTAAGAGCCTTAAATCTGCGATAACTTATGAGCACCCCACCACCCCACACCCACCTTCTTGCCGACCCATACCTTATATACCATTTCCCTATAATATCTTAGTCTACGACGGCGCCTCTCCTGCCTTTATCTCGCATACATTATACGCTTCTGAGCGAAACGGAGGGGGTTCCAAGGGTAATTGAAAATAACTACCACCCTAAACCAAAACCAACCTTTAAAGTCCCTTATATGCGAATAACCAAGACGAACCACTGGGGATCATCTGCCGGCTCATAATAATTCGAGCCGAGTCGATATTAACTTTCGTGACAAGTGTGATACGCTATTTAGAAGCCGAGAAAAAAGTCACCACATTGCACTGATTTTTTTCTTTTAAGTGAAATTCTTAATTTTCGGTCCTATGAAGTCTAAAAATAAATCAATCGATGAGTATCGGTGACATTTTCACTTAAGGTATGAGAAGTCAACATCTTCAGTAGTATAGTGGTCAGTATCCCCGCCTGTCACGCGGGAGACCGGGGTTCGATTCCCCGCTGGAGAGAATTTTTTTTTCTTTTAATTTGCAAAAAATCCATTTTTTTAACTGTTTGGTTTTTAGGAACTCTGATCGTAATTTTGTTAAATGATATTCTGTTGAAAAAATACGAATAACGCAAAATTTATTTGTTAAATAACTTTTGAATATTGTTGATAAAATTTTAATGAACATGTAAAGAATCTTTCAGAGAGTAAAATTGAATATAGAAAATTCTAAAATGAATGTAAAAAATTGCAAATGAAATATAATGAAGTCTTTATGATATGAAAAGAAAGAAATTTTTGTTGCAGTATTAGTGACTAATGGAGATTATTTTATTCATGCTTCAATTCGCATTATTCTGGAAATGACTTATAAATTTTGAGAAAGCCGACGATCCGTAAGTTTCACTCAATAGAACCCAGGGGAAGAATAGAGGCTATTGATGTTAAGAGCGTTGCTTTAAAGTTTTTAAGTCCATGTAGCAACGAGTCTTCGTGTAACTTAGTCGGGTGAGGAGAGCGGCATTGCGGCCGACTTAAGCTCAACGTCCGAAACTTAGTCGTCACAAGAACTAAATCCGACGTAACCAGGTTGTCAGATCCTCTTTTAATTTCCCCTGCCTTCCAACTTTTCTTTAAAGATACTTATTTTATATTTTAAACTTCTCGCTCTCCTAGATAATATATTATATAAATACCGCTAAAAAAATATTTTCCTTAAAAAATATTCAACAAAAAAAAAAAATTCAACAAAAAAAGTATAAAGTACTTTTTAACAAGTTTTTCACTTCTTCTTTCCTTATTAGTTAAACAATCAAGAATAAAAAAAATTTTTTATTGTTAAAATAAAACGTTTCGTTCGTTGTAATCGTTACTGCGCCTAGAAATATGTTACCAAAGAACGTCGCGCGATGAACCCTGCCAAGATATAATCATTCTTCAAGGCGCTGTTAATAAGCTTTTTAAATATTTTTTCTTCAAATTTAAAAATAGATTAACATTTTTTTTTCTACAGACAGTAAAATTTTCTCTCTACTTCCAGAAAGAGAGAAGTTACAAAATAATTAAATAATATAATTAAATAAAGAATGAAAAAAATTCTACAAAATTTTAATTTTCTTAAAACAATTCTTTTAAAAATTAAAAATTTCAGTTTATCGTAAAAAAACGAATTTTTCATTGAAAATTAATAAAATTATTTAAATTCACTTATTTTGTGGTTTTGGTGAATAAAATTTTCAATTTATTCAATAATATTAATGATGATGATATGAGTTAAGAATGAAAATAAACCTAATCTTTAGAAAATAGAAATGAATCATTTCAATTGTGTAATTACTAATTAGTTATATTCAAATTTTAATAAAAGTTAAATATATTTCTATGAGAGAAATATAAAGGCCATTGGATAGAAAAATTTCTCAGTTTCGATTTATTTCTTGAATAAAGTAGATATCAGTGTACTAGTAAAATGGATTATGAAGAAGTAACCAAAGTGGTCAAGTCACTTATTGTGACCAGAAAAGGTGGAATGCCAATCGAAGAATTAGACAGTAAGTTTTCAATTTCTTTTTTCATTTATTATAAATTACAAAACAAATAATAATAACTATTTAAATAAAAATCATTCACTTGAAGAGAATTTTTCTTCGAATACTAAAATAATTTTTCTGTAATAAAGAAAAAGTGAAAAAAATTGTTCCGTATTTTCCAATCACTATAAACTTAATTATTTATAAAAAAAAATAACTTCTTGAAAAAACTTTTTCCAGAAATTGATAAAGATAAATTGGTAAATTGTAATAATCGACATTTATATCGAATTTAAGTATAAAAAAATGACTATTGACAAATTTACCTTTCACGAACAATAAAAATTTCTTTTTAATAAATAAATAAATAATGAAAAAAATTTATTTAAAGTAATAATAATAATTTATTAATAATAAATCACGATTGCAGGTGAATATGAAGAAATGGAGGGAAGATTTATTCCATACTTACAATTGAAATACAATAGTCTTTATGATTATCTAAGAAGTGTGAAAGAAATTAAGTACAGTAGAAATTTTTCCGGTGATACTGTTCTGACGGTAGTTGATCCAAAAGTTAATCATTTAAATGATTTAATTAAACATCAGAAACCAGCCAGGGTAATAATTAAATAAATGAAAATATTTATTTGCTTAGATAAATAATATAGAAGAGACTGACAATAATATTTCTTATTTATTTCTTTTTTCAGAAAAATAAGAAACGTACCAAACAAAGAAAACCACGCACTTATAAGAATTACGATTCCGACAACAACAATAGTTTTGAATATCATCGACTATACGATAATTCCTCTCCATCAAGTATAAATGAATTTTTAATTAATAGATTCGAATTTTTTATTTTAGATTTTCAACAAACAATTAAAGTTAATTAATTTAGTAATTTTTAATTTGCCATGTAACTTTATAAAAATAGGAAATTTTCCGTTAATATTTATTCAATTAACTAATTTAATTATTTGATTAATTATTAATTAATTATTTGATTAATTATTAATTAATTATTATTCATTAATTATTATTAATTAATTATTATTTCATCATTATAAATCAATTGTTAACTAATTATTATGGATTAATTATTAATTACCAATTATTAATTTAATAAAATTAGTATACTAAATTCCTTATTTTTTTCACATATTTTTTATTAGTATTAAAATTTTTTTGGAAAATATTTTACAGTTTCTTCCGGATATAAAAGTTGTTCTACTTCTTTGTCTGAGGATTATGACAGACCATTGATTAACATTGATACCAGAAGAAGAAACGTAAGTTTTTGTTTTCTATTTTTACTTTAATTTTAATTTTCCATTAAGGAGGAAAAAATTGATCAATTTTTTTTTCGTTTTTCTTATTTTAGCGTAAATTGTATGAATTTTTATAATTTAAATTTTTTTAAATTCAATTTTGATGAATATTTTTTTTCTTTTTTTTTATCTTTAATATTCTTTCAAAATTCGCACACCTTTAATAATAATAATAATAATTTATTTTTTATAGAACTATATCTATGAGCCAATTTTTAGTAGAAGACAACTAATTGGAGATGACTTTTTCCTTCAACTGGCAATTAAGGAACTGAAAGTTCCGATTTGGAGAAAAGCCGGTAATTGTTTTTTATATAAATTAAAATTACAAGTAGATTTTACATTTTTATTTTCATTTTATTTGTAGTTATTCTTTATATTTTTGGGTAATTTTTTAAAATTAATTTTTAATATTTATTACCAATTTATTTTTTTTAATTTAATTAATTATTTTTTAGTCATATTATTTTTTATTAATTTAATTAATTACTTTTTAGTCAAATTATTTTTTCATTGTTGAATTATTTCTTTATTAGTTGAATTATTTCTTTATTATTTGAATTATTTCTTTATTATTTGAATTATTTTTTATTAGTTGAATTATTTTTTTATTAGGTAAATTAATTTTTCAGTTCTGAAATTAGTTAATTTATTTTCAGAAAAATCCGCCTTATATTCTGGACTATGTGTCTCGGGCCAAACGATTCGCCAATGTATTAGAAAACTCGAAAACATAACTGCAATCTCAGACAGAATAACGATAATGTTGGGTGCTGTTGATGTATATCAAGTATGTATGTTAAAAACAAAATTAAAAAAAAACATCAATTTACTTGAATTTTAAAAGTGAGGGGAATAAAAGAAAATTTTACTTTAATTATTATAGAAGAGAAAACATTTTTAATGGAAAAAATTTTTAGGGAAGAACATTCGAGCAGATGAAAGCCGATTATAGAGAGCTTCTAAATATCATCGAGATTAAGTTTAATATACCGAGATCCTCAATCACACTTTGCACCATTCCACCATTGGCAAATTTGAGTTTTAGAATTGATTTCGAAAAATGCAGCACATTGCATTTGTTCAATAATTGGCTTCGTAACATCTGGCGTGATTATTTCGATTTCGATTACGAGGGTGTCTACTCGAGTTATAATTTAGCCGATTTTGACGAGACTTTTAGAAACGATATCGGTGCCATTCACTACAATTATTTCCAAAAGTAAGTCCAAAATACTTTTAGTTTTAATTTTTTAAATACTTGAAAACATAAAAATTAATATTTTATTGTTGTACATTTTTGTCTCCCTAGATAAAAAGTTTCACTGTACTAAATTTTATAATTTGGTAAATTTTATAATTTGGTAAATTTTATAATTTGGTAAATTTTATAATTTGGTAAATTTTATAATTAAGCAACAAAAAATTTTTTCATTAGTATCTTTACTTAGAAATGTCTTTATTATTATTTTTTTCTAATTTTTAGTAATATTAATACTTGATGAGATAAATTTTGATTTCAGTGATGCTCGTTATGTCTCCGGTACTCGACAACCATGGGTCCTTTTTAATGGAAGAGGACGAAAATTAGCTTTACATCTTCTACAATATTCATAGATGAAAAAATTATCATTCCTGTTTGATACATTTGTTTTAAACATTTTCCCAATAATCCCCCAAAATTTTTAAAACAACTGTATCAAATCTCGATAATCGCTAATTTTATCATCGATGCAATGAATGAAGGAAATTTTATTTATTCTAAAAAAATCTATTATGAATAGAAAAGTATTTCTCAAAATTAAATTAAACAAAAATTTACCATTCAACACTTTATTTTGAAAAAAAGGTTTCTTTCTAAAATACCATTTTTCATGTCGACTAGAGAATTAGTAATTTTAAAAAAAGCCTTAAATTTCAAAAGAGTTGGAAAAATTTTGTTATTTAATTTTTTTAATTGGAAATAACTTTCTTGTTAATGATTGTAAAAAAAAAGGAATTTTTATTTGAAAAAAATTTATATGTGCGTGTGTGTAAAATATTTATTTATTGTCTACAATTTCTATGTGGAAGCGTATGTGTATTTATTTATTTATTAGTTTCCATTGCGCGAAAATGACTGTAAATATTGCTAAAGCAAATGTCATTTTTAATAATAAAAAATATTATTGATCGATAGTTTGTATTTTATTTACTAGCGTATTGTCTTACTAAAATTATTACTACTTTAATATTTATATTATTCGTTTGTCTCAGAAATTTATTTCGACAAAATTACTAAAATTTGGTGAAAATATATTGTCTTACTAAAACATACATTTACTACTTAAACTTGAATTGATAATAAAAAGGAAAAAATACTGTCACTGCAATTTTAATTAATAAAAAAAAATGTCTGACTAAAATCCACTTTTACTACTTAAATACTTAAATTGAATTTTGGTGAAAGTGAATATGAAAGTTAAATTGAAGTTGCTTTTGGTAACTCTTAGAAGACTCTTGTTTTAACAGTTTTTCTATGTATTCGTTAAAAAAAAGAAAAAATAATTAGGACATTTTTTCTATTCGGGAAATTTATTTTGAAAGCTCACGACATTCCTTATTTTTCAAGACAGCGGATTTAAGTCTCGTTTGGTTACCTTCGATATATGTTCGAAATAAATGTGAAGAACGAGAACATTGACATATACTCTGGAAGCATCTGAAAGGAGAGTTTGAAAACCCACCCGAGAGAGAAAGAGAGAGAGAGACTTAGCGGGCGAATTCGAATGCGGATTTGTCACCTCTGAAAGCGTCTCGCGCGCGAAGCAAGAAAGTGAGACACCAAAACCGAATGCGACGCGAGGTAAAGAGAGGTGAAATGGGAGGTGAGAAATCCATGAAACGACGATTAGACAATGCGCCGGAAACTGTAGATATACTCAATGTTGTTCGAGAACACGCTTTCTCTCTCTCTCTCTCTCGCTCTTGAGTCGCGTTTTGGAAAGGGGTTGGGAGTACAGACAGATGTGCCACCGCGCGCTCAGCACACACCTTCATCCTTCGATGGAATTCCATCCCTGATCTTGTTAAGGGCGCAGCGAACCACAAACAGCAAGCGCCCATTCAAATTTCATCGTGAAATCCACCCACTTAGGCTTGAATTCACAAACCCCGAGGCTGGACCCCACGTCCATTAGACTCGCAAACTAAAGACGCGACATTGTCTTAGCTGAAATGGTCCCTCTGCGCATCTTTGGCCAACTCGAAACGAACCAATTTCAAATTATTCCGAACAATTTTTTTTTTGAGAATGGAAATCGGCAAATAATCAAATGTGTCTGACCAAACCCTAAATTTACTACTGAAACTTCTAGAAAATTGGATATTGTCTGACCAAAATATACTTTTACTACTGAAACTGAAATAATTGAAGAAAAAAAGTACTGTCCTACCAAAATTTACTTTTCCTACTTAGACTGAAACTTCTGGAAAATAGGAATATTGTCTGACCAAAAACTAGGTTTACTACTGAAACTGAAATAATTGGAAAAAAATGGAAATACTGTCTTACCAAAACTTACTTTTTCTACTGAAAATAAAACTCTTAGAAACTAGGAATATTGTCTGACCAAAGCCTACGTTTACTACTGAAACTGAAATAATTGGAGAAAAAGAAAATACTGTCTTACCAAAACTTACTTTTCCTACTTAGACTGAAACTTCTAGTAAATAGGAATATTGTCTGACCAAAAACTAGGTTTACTACTGAAACTGAAATAATTGGAAAAAAATGGAAATACTGTCTTACCAAAACTTACTTTTTCTACTGAAATTAAAACTCTTAGAAACTAGGAATATTGTCTGACCAAACCTACGTTTACTACTGAAACTGAAATAATTGGAGAAAAAGAAAATACTGTCTTACCAAAACTTACTTTTCCTACTTAGACTGAAACTTCTAGTAAATAGGAATATTGTCTGACCTAAAACTAGGTGTACTACTGAATTTGAAATAATTTGAAAAAATTGGAAATACTGTCTTACCAAACTTTATTTCCCTACTGAAATTAAAACTTTTAGAAACTAAGAGTATTGTCTGACCAAAACTTACTTTTCCTACTTAAACTGAAACTTCTCGAAAATAGGAATATTGTCTGACCAAAAACTAGGTTTACTACTGAAACTGAAAAAATTGGAAAAAATGGAAATAATGTCTTACCAAAACTTACTTTTCCTACTGAAATTAAAACTTCTGGCAACTGGGAATATTGTCTGACCAAAATTTACTTTTACTACTGAAACTGAAATAATAGAAAATTATTTTTAATTATAATGAATTAAATTTATTATTAATCAAATCGATAATGTACAGTTACAAAAGTTGTTCTAAATATACATATATCTATTTTCCTCTTCTCCGAAAAATAGATTTCATTGCCTAAAGTTCACCCCAAAACGGGGATTTAAAGGGATGAAAATAGTTGGATGTTTTTTGCATTCGAGTTTGAAAAAGCGAATAAAGCTCAGATGGAGAAACGTTCGGATTTCATTAGGGTCATGCCAGAGCAATTACGAGTGCACATTTCAAAAGACACAACGACACATCCCCTTTCGCATTTTGAGACACGTGAAAGGTGTCGAGCGCTAAGCGATAGGGTGTGTTCCTCCTGTGTGCGTCGACATGAAAGCCAACATAAGAGATAAGCCGTTATTTATACTCTCTGATTTTCAATATGGAATGGGATATCAAAATAAAATAATGTCAGTATTAATCATTCTGAAATTCATCTTTTATGCTGTACATATTCTCTATAACAAATCCTCAACAATTCTGTAACAACATTCACTGTTAGAAATAATAATTCCATTTAATAAACTTGTCTGACCAAAACCAACTTATACTACTGAACCTGAAATATAATTGAAAAAACAAAAAAAAGAAAATACTGTCTTAATAAAATATATTTTTTACTAAAACGGAAATTTAAAAAAAGTGAAAATACTGTCTGACTAAATTGTACTTTTTCTACTGAAAATTGTATAATTGAGAAAAAATACTGTCTTACCGTAACATAATTTTCCTACTGAACTTCTAATAAAGAAACCCTGTCTGATCAAATCTTACTTTTTCTACTGAAACTTTAAAAAAATAGAAAAACTGTCTGACTAAAACCTACTTTCACTACTGAAACTTTAAAAAATGAAAATTCTGTCTAACCAAAACCTACTTTTACTACTAATAATGAAATTAAAGAAAAACAGATATCCTGTCTGACCAAAAACTGCTTTTACTACTGAAACTAAAATTTATAGAAAACGGAAAACCTTTCGCATCTAATACTTACTTTTATTACTGAAACTTCTAAAACATAGAAACACTGTCTGACTAAAACCTACTTTTACTACTGAAACTTTAGAAAAATGGAAATTCTGTCTAACTAAAACCTACTTTCACTACTAAAAATGAAATTAAAGAAAAACAGATATCCTGTCTGACCAAAAACTGCTTTTACTACTGAAACTTCTAAAAAATAGAAACATTGTCTGACTAAAATCTACTTTTACTACTGAATCTTTAAAAAAATAGAAATTCTGTCTAACCAAAACCTAATTTTTCTACTGAAACTGAAATTGAAGAAACACAGATATCCTGTCTGACCAAAACCTCCTTTTACTACTGAATGTTCTAAAAAATGGAAATCCTGTTTTACTGAAACTTAAATAGGTAAAAAATAGAAAGTTCAAACAGTCTGAGTACCATTCAAGTCGATTATTACTATTGTTATAAGAAATATTTATAGGTATGTGTCAAAATAGTAACCTTTAGCCAAAAAAAAAAGAAAATAGGAGAAAAAAATCGTCGACGTTGAAAACGACTCTTTGGGTGGGGTCGAGACTAGAAGTCTGGTAGGTAGTACTGCACCTCCCCATGGAGAGGGGGGTGGGTGAGCTCCAGGTCCTCGAACTGATCAATACTTGAAACACCGCGAGGTATCGTCCCGCTATTTCCGGTGTCCCCAGCCAGCGGAAATGAAGGCGTTAAAAATATATATAGAAAGCCGATGTGAAACTCCATCCCGGTCGAAAAAGATAGCGATTCCTTCTGGTATTATATCCTGCCGTTTCGCTCGTTTCTTGCATCCATCTCGCTTTTGGAGGCTGCGCGCTCTTTATCTATCTATATAAGGTGAAGTCTCTCCCGAGAGCCGCAGTCTGATCGACTTTTAATTATAGCTATCTAAGGGTACGAGGCTTCTTCTCTCTAGTCTATATGTAGATGAATCGAGAACGTCGAGACAACCACGCCAATGCAACACTACAGATCATTTCGAGATGATATAGAGAAAATATTTCAATTGATGCGCATTTCAATCTAATGAGCTTCGGGGAAAATTTTTTAATTCATGTCTGTGAACATTTTTTTTTTTTTTTTGCAATGGAGGAAGAAAGGTTTTTTCAATTGTAATTTAATAATAATTGTAGAGAAAGTAACTTTTTGAATTAAGGGAGAATATTTTAAGTTCGGGAGAAGAAAAAAAGAAGAAATTTGAAAGGGGAGGCGTTACCGGGATTGAATCTCCGGATTTGCGAAATCATTGTGAAGGGGTTGGTTGGCATCAACAGGTAGAGAGACCATACTCGCGCCCACTTGGATAAGCCGCGGTTTAAGCGCCGGCGCTGGTTAAGCCGCTCACACCCTCTGAGGGTGTCACCCACCATCCATTGGTCCAGTTGGACGTGTGAAAAACAAACTTTGCCCTGCGCAAACATGAAACTTGTACAAATAACATGTTCCCTTTTCAATTCATTTTCTGAAAAGGGAATAAAAAGTCGAGAGAAGAATTATTTTTCGCGCCAACGAAGACAGAATAGTCAAATTTGTTCGAATTTTTGACAAAATCTCCAAAAAATGCTTAAAAAACACTAATTAGAAGCAAAACGGAAATTTATCTCAAAAAATTGAAACAATTTGACAATTTTGATTTTCGATTCGGATTCAGAGGGGAAAAATACATTAGAACTCACTTTCGTAGAGTCTCGGCGACAAAATTATTCTTTCCTGCCTTTAATTCTTTTACTCAATCAATTTTTTGAGGTTATGTCGAAACTTCTAACCAATTTGACTATTCTGACTTCGGATTCGATAAAACTGCAGAAAAAAAGAATTATTAAATTACAGTATCGTAAGGTGTCTCAGAGAAAAATTTTTCTTTCCTGCCTTCAATTCTTTTTTTAAGCAATTTTTGAGGTTATGTGGAAAATTCATGCTAATTTAAAATTTTTGACTTTAGATTCTGATTCAGAGAGAAATAATACATTGAACTATTGTAGATTCTGGGTGAAAAAATTTTCTTTACTGCCTCCAATTTAGCAGGCAAACTGCTTTTTTAAGCAGTTTTTTGAGGTTATGTTGAAAATTCGAGACAATTTGACTCGTATAAACGATTTTATACTGAAAATTCAGAATTTGAACTCTTTTTTAGAGATGAGTTTAAAAAATTGAGCAAATAGAATCGAGTGGAGGATCGCGGGTACGATAAGGTATTATAACAGTAGTTGAAGCGGAAAGGGGAAAATATCCGCATGGGTCAGCCAAGAGGGGCTTAGACGACCGAGATGGCCGCTCAATATCGGCTTTGGGATACTTGAGGTATTTATCTAATGTCTTATATTTTCCACTGTCCTGACCATTTGAATTTCCATTTGTGGACAACTAGATTTTGTCCGGTTATCGAAATCCTCTTCAAAGTAAATCCTTATCCTCGCGAATTTTTACCAGGTAAGATGATCAAAAAGTTTCGTGATTTTAAATTTTCGTAATACTTTTTTCTGATAGGGAAATTTAAAAAAAAAAGTGAAACTGTCTTGCTATAAAGTACTTTCACCAGTGAAACTTAAAAAATCAATAAATTGATTCTGTCGGACTGAAACCTACTTTTACTACTGAAACATAAATAATTGAAAAAATACGGTTTTCCCAGAAACTATTTTTTTACTGAAACTTTACATTAAAGAAAACACTATTTCTGTCTTACCAAAATCTACTTTTACAACTGAAACTTTTAGAAAATAGAAATTCTGTCTGACCAAAACCTACTTTTACCACTAAAAAAGAAATGAAAGAAAAACAAATATCCTGTCTGATCAAAACCTGTTTTTACTACTGAAACTTTTAGAAAATAGAAATTCTGTCTGACCAAAAGCTTCTTTTTCTACTAAAACTGTAATGAAAGAAAAACAAATATCCTGTCTGACCAAAACCTGTTTTTACTACTGAAACTTTTAGAAAATAGAAATTCTGTCTGACCAAAAGCTTCTTTTTCTACTAAAACTGAAATGAAAGAAAAACAAATGTCCTGTCTGACCAAATCCTGTTTTTACTACTGAAACTTTTAGAAAATAGAAATTCTGTCTGACCAAAAGCTTCTTTTTCTACTAAAACTGAAATGAAAGAAAAACAAATGTCCTGTCTGACCAAATCCTGTTTTTACTACTGAAACTTTTAGGAAATAGATATTCTGTCTTACCAAAACCTACTTTTACTACTGAAACGAAAATTTATAAAAAAACAGTTCTGTCTTGCTAAAACCTACTTTTACTACTGAAACTTATATTTATGAAAAATAGAAAAACTGTCTGACCGAAATCTACTTTTGCTACTGAAAACGAAATTTATAAAAAGTAATTTACCGGAAGGAGATAATAATTAAAGAGACAAGGAAATCTTTAATGTTTTGTTCCAAAAGTTTCTTGCATTAAAGCAGATAATTTCATTTGAAATATTCGTAATTTCCGTTATGTTTTTGGTAACATTTTGTTAATGTTACAAATGTTATTCCCCAATTCTGTAACAAATATACTAATTTACAGTACTGTTTTTTTTCTCTTCTGTAACTTATTGCAGAAAACAGAACTGATACTTTTCTCTTAAAATTCCAATTCTGAATTACTTACATTGTCCTAAAGGCGTAAAATTTTTTAATTCAGAATTCATTTTTTAATTTTTAATATAGAAAAAAACAATATGACCTAAAAATGTGTCAAATCAGAGAAATGAATTCCGATTTCCCGCTTTACTTAAAAATGACAAAACGTCAGAGATCTTCCGTTATATACGAAAACGTATTCATCAGATAACTAGTTATCTTGTTAAACAACGTGCCCGCGTTTGTTATCAAAGATAAGTCAGTAAGTTTCTGTGTCTCTAGAGAGAAACCGCTCCCATTGAATTGAATTTCGAAAAGAAAAAAGAAAAATTCCTTACTCCTTTTTTTTCATAAATGTTAAATTTATAAATAATTATTTTCAATTGACGCAAATGAACTCTAAAGGTGATTTGTCACAATCGTCAAAGCATTGTTATGTTGAAAGTGATTTTTCATGGAAGAACATTTTCGAAGAGTTGATAATCTTCTCATAAAATGGAATTATTACCAAAACGAGTGTATTTGACAATTTACAGAATTGAAAATTTTCCTCTTTTATTGTGTTTAATGTTAATGTTTTTATTAACCGACGCGGAAAAATTGTGCCCTGAAAAATGCTCCTGCCACTTGGATCAAATTCCACGAATTATAACCTGTTCCGCTCGTCAATTGAGAGAATTTCCCAAAAATTTGAGTCACCTGGTAAGTTTTTTCTTTCGCATATATAAATGTTTCAAATTAGTTTGCCTTAATTTCAAAAAATTTTTTTCAACAGGTAGAGGAATTGGACGTTTCGCGTAATAATTTATCAGAGATTTCAAACGATATAAATCGCTTAAAGGAACTAGGGGAATTGAATTTAGAAGAAAATAGACTGACATCATTGCCTGATAATTTAGCTGGACTTCAGAAACTTCACAGATTACGTTTAAATGGAAATAATATTTTGACTCCCAGTGCAATTGCTTCATTAAGTCAACTGGGTTCATTAAAAGTTTTACATTTATCCGATAATCCAATATCCAATCTCACTGGTTTGGAGGTAGAAAATCTTCAATTTCTTGATGCTAGTCACTGTGGTAGGTGTAAAAAAAACTGATGAATTTATCTGATTTCTTGCAAAAATAATCATTAAAAATAATTGCGCTTTTTCAGAATTTAAAGAATTTGGAAGAAATTATCTCGATGGACTGCAAAATTTAAAAATGTTAAACTTGGCTGAAAATCCAATAACGAATGTTGAAAATCCAGTGAGTGAAAGTCTTGTCTGGTTAAATCTTTCTTATTGCAATTTGAATTTCCTGCATTCCAACACCTTCAAAGGTCTTCCAAATCTCATTGAATTGATTTTGAATGACAACAAACAATTATCATTCAGTACCAGGTAAATTATGTTTACATTTTCATAAATATCTTGAATACTGTAGTAAAAACATTACAAAAATAATGTTTTGTAATAAATAATATATTCGTTACGAATAAAAATCACCATAAAAATCACCATAAAAACACCAAAATTTCTACTTCAACTTTGCAGCGTTTTTTTTATTTATTTTCATCACAATTTTTTTTTTCTATTTATTTATTTCTATTACTGTTTTTTTATTTTACTATTTAACATTTTTTTCCATTCCAGGCGAGAGACACTCGGTCACAAAAAACTGAAACGATTGGACGTGACAAATTGCAATTTGGATCGACCCGGAATTCATGAATTACCATCTCTCATTCACGTTCAACTTTCCTACAATGGAATTCACATTCTTCCCGATCGAATTTTCGGTAAAAATCGACCACTCACTCATCTTTATCTCGACAACAATCGAATTGCTCATCTGAATAAAAGTTCCTTCTCTGGTTTATTGAATCTACGAGTTCTCGATTTGTCCAACAATCAATTGGAGTACATTCACTGGTCAATTTTCCGTGACAGTATGATACTGAGTGTACTGAATTTAGCATCGAATAATATCAGAGAAATTGGAAATATCACCACATCGGCATTAACTGTCGATTTGTCCTCAAATTACATCAGTGTAATAGACACCAATTCATTGATAAATATGCCAAAACTAAGAACATTAAATCTAAGTGACAATATCATTGAAACTATTTTTCGTCTAGACTCGATGACATTGAGAATTTTGGAATTGAAGCGCAACAGATTGGTACAACTCAGTACGCAGATGTTTCGGGGTTTGCCCGAAATTGTCAAACTTGACATTTCTGGTGAGTTAATTTTGGTGAGAGAAAGAATGCAATTTATGGTAAATTATTTTTCCTTTCACAGGTAATCGATTGACAGAGGGTCCTACTCCGTTGATTTTTGACAATAATCCCGAACTTAAGTTGATTAATCTGGCGGATAATCCATGGAGGTGTGATTGCTACCATTTGCGTCCGATTTACAATTACCTGGTGCAAGTGCCTGTGAAAACGGAAATGGGAAATTTAATCTGCCAGAGTCCAATGAACGTTTCGGGATACACTTGGGAGAGTGGATGCTATGATCAATGGTTCGATCCTCCCTATACTCCGAAAAATAAAACCTGGGGTTTAGTAGCAATCAGCATTTTGACTCTAATCGTCGCCGGGGGGACAATTATGTCCATAAAGCACGCGATGAAAACGAAAAGAATTGCCCAAAATCAGCGTCAACAGTTGGAAAGAGCCGAAGCCAGGGACAGATTGAGATTACTCCAAAGAAGGTAATACCGAATTTAATTCATCCCTTGCTAAACTAACAAATTCATTTCGATGACTTAATTTTTGATTAATTTCTAATGATCAGGAATCAACGACTAGAGGAGGAATTAAGAGGCCAATCATCCGAACCAAGAATCCATCCCATGGAATTGATCGGTCCGCCAAGTTATGAGGAAGCTGTCCAAATGCCCCGACTCGCACAATCTTTGGACAGACTTGACGTTGCATCAACGGAGAATGCAGCTTCAGTCACGAGAATTTTAGGATCCGTTGATAATCTAAGAGTGAAGAAACGAAGATCCAAGCGCCCAAGAAAACGAACCCTGAGTGAGGAAAATTTGTCCCGAAGGGAGGAACGACGGGCTGAGAGAATTCGACGAAATGTTTCAAGAACGACAATTGCGAGTATATCATCAAATCGGGATCAATCGCCCGAATTGGGAAATAATAATAACGAAGTGTTGCTGCAAAGGAGGAGTGATTCCGATCAGAGGGAAACTGATTCCCCGATGATGAGGAATAAACCAAGACCCCCGACGCCAATCAGTAAGAAGAAGAGGAGAATTGTCCAGTCCAAAACTGGAACATCTACTGATGATGAAGATTCCGATTTTCCAAATACTCACCGAAGAAGCACAATTAGGAATTCGATTATCCTACCGAATTTATCTCGCGAACCCAGAAGTGGCTACAACAGACCATCTTCAACGACTGACAATGCGAGTCAATGATTTTCCTGACACTAGGAAAAATTAATATTTAAGGGAACTATTTTTAGAAACATCATCTTTTGTTACATTAATAAAACTCATCATCGGTATTATCGTAAACGTATTATTATTATATAATTTCCCTTTCTTTTTCTCCTAATAAAAAAAATTTACTTGTTTCGATTTTAAATAATTCTAAAAACTTCAAGATATTAAGGGATTAAGGAATATTAAATTTACAACAATAATGTACAGAAAAATAATAAATTACTTGTTATACAAAAACAGTGACAAACCTGAGACAAAAAAAACATAAAAATTATAAAAACAGGAAACAAAAAAAACATAATTAGTAAAACATGAAACAGTAAAAACATGATAATTAGAAAAACCTGAAACAGAAAAAGCAAAAATTAGTAAATCCTGAAACAAACAAAAATTGTTTTTCGAAATTATTCGACTGTTCACAATCACTTTCGAATTGAATTTGAAATTATATTTGACTGTAGCAGTGAGAGTGAGAGAGACAGAGAGTGATACTCATCTACGGCCCGTAGCAGAATTTTCTTTGCACCCATTTCTCCCCTCTCTGCTTTATTTCACACTACTGTTTTCAGCAAGAGGTGCGTAGATTGGAGCAAGTAAGAGTGAGAGAGACAGAGAGTGACGCTCACCTACGGCCCGTAGCAGAATTTTCTTTGCAACTATTTCTCCCCTCTCCGCTTCATTTCTCGCTACTGTTTTGAGCAACCTACGGCCCGTAGCAGAATTTTCTTTGCACCCATTTCTCCCCTTTTCTCTTTATTTTTCGCTACTGTTTTCAGCAAGAGGTGCGTAGATTGGAACAAGTCAGAGTAACAGAGACAGAGAGTGACGCTTTCCTATACGGCCCGTAGCAGAATTTTCTTTGCACCCATTTTTCCCCCTCTCCGCTTCATTTCATTGGCTACTGTATTTAACAAGAGGTGCGTAGATGGGTGCATAGTATCAACATTATATTTGCGCGTTGAGTGTTCGGGTAAAACCACGTGTTTCTAAGTGCGGTCCCATTTAAAATTTTTTTGATTTCTTGTAGGTAAATTTAAATTAACCTTTTGATATCGGGAGTGTTCGCAATACTTAAAACCGCGATCGACAGTTAATAAAGTGTCCACCTTTTTTTTCTATTTAACACGTGGTTCGGGAGTGCTCGAATTTATCTAAAACCGCGAGTGGGTGAGTGTTTTTTGTGCCCCAAAGATGACATCGTACGAGTGCCGCTCCGGGATGGAGGTCGGGTATAGGCTGAGACTGACCGCTGTAAGTGTAAAAAATGTATCTACTTTTATATAAATTAATTTCAAAAATCATATATACCAATAAATAAATTATTAAATCAGCAAAATTTATAACATAATTATTTTTTAAATATTTTTCAGACTGGTAGGACAGGAAGGAGGATGCAGAGAAATCTTGGTCTCCCTGCATAGAAGAGGGGCCACTGGGGGGCTGGTCCAGAAGAGGCGATGCTGCCATCGCTCCGTCGTGGTGAATTCGCGACGGTGAGTCCCCTTTCTTTGTCGCTATGTTTTTCCATGAAAATTTCTCTTGGTTAGAAGCAGGTCATTTACATTTATTTGATAAAAATTGTTTTAATGCAACACTTGTTTGCAGAATAATTTCTTTTTCCAAGTAAAACTGTAAATGATCTTAAATATTTTTTTATTGTTTTGTATAATAATGTATTTTTTTCAAAGCTTTGGTATATGTTTTAAATTACTAATTATTAATAATATAAATTTTAAAAATTAAACATTATTTTTTAAAAAAATGGATAGAAATTTTACTTAAATAATTTTTTTGTCAGTATGAAAAAGTACTTAAAAAAAG
>JUFY01028747.1:0-16780 GCA_001855655.1 Leptopilina clavipes | reverse complement strand
GTCAACGTGAGTAAAAGTCGGCCAGTATTTTAAACTTTAAATATTGTATATTAAATATTTTTGATATTTATTTTAACTAAACTATTAATAAAGCCCAGGATTTCTTTATAGAAGCAGTAATAATCAATCTTTTAAATGCTTCAAAGGGCTGGCCGACTTTTCCCTACAAGACCGACGCCATTTTACGGTAATTGTGACAAAATTACACAAGTGTTCTAATATTTAATAATTATTCAAATAAATTAGAATCATGATGAATTAAAATGAATGTCAATAATTTAAATTATTTATTTTATGTTTCTTTTAGTCAATACATAATTAAAACAAATGTTATGTTAATTAATAATAATTTCAAGGTATCAGTATTAAAAAGAAAACAAAAAATTGTAAGTTTTATGTATAAGATAATCAAACCTTTGCTGTAATATTAATAATAATATTCATAATGACAATTATATACTTTACAAGAAAGGAATAAAATGGAAAAGATCTAAGTTTTATTTCGGGTGGATTCGGCAATTCTCGGTCTTCTATGATGTCAACGTGCGCAAAGAATCGATAGTGATCGATGTTAAATTTCTTAAGTGAAGATTTCAATTTTTCACATTGATATACGTGTGCGTATGGTTCTAAGATCCTTTCATATTTACTATATTAAAATTTCCAAATTTTATTTCAATTTGTGTTATTCTTAGTATTCATAAGTAATATTGTTTTTACATTTATTACTTAAGTACAATATTACAAATTACTTGTCTCGAATTTAATAGAGACAAAAATTAAAATTTCTAAGTCAACATATTAAATTTCATGTTCTTTCACTAGTAACTATCCATATCGTAATTTTAAATATTAATAGCAAACCGTGAAAAGTGGTGAATAGCCTCCTTTTAATTTCGAACATGTTAAAATCTATTACCATTTTTATTGACTTTTAATATAAAATATCTTTCCGTGTAAAATGATCAAACGATGTTTCAAACGTCTCCTGATCTGAACATTCAGAAACTGACATAACCTCACTACTTCGGTTATAATTATTTGCCTCACTTCTTTCATCAATTTCTTTATTAGTCTCTAGACATATTTTTTTTCTTTGTCGAAACCTTTTACTCCTTATTCTTCCTTGCTCACGAATTATTGATTTTTGTTCGTTATCCATGTTGTGTTTTTATTTTTATATTAGTCAATCTGCACACGAGCTACAAAACTGCTAAGTGTCACTTTCACTCTAACGCGCATGCGCCTACCATTATTATGGTTAGCTAACTGTGCTAACTGTACCCCGACTAGTATACAACTAGGATATTCTGATCTGTATTCTAAAGTCGAAATCCGATTAGAACCCTACTAAAGTTGCAGATCAGTTTTTCATTAGTACAAATTAGGATTATCTAGACTTAAGATAGGGAAAAACTATTTAGAACCAAATCGGATTCCAATTAGTCTTAACTAGAATAGTTTTTCTAACCAGGATCCGACTAAAACCCTACATAAAATAGGGATAAATCGGGAACTTTCTACACGGGCATTAGTGATAAATATTTTTATGCTTAATTAATATCAAAAAGAGATTTTTTAAATTTACTATATTGCACTTTTAATTTACTAAAATTTAAAGCATACTTGTGCAGATATCGCCCCACTTTTCCCTATTTAAAATAGGGCTCTGACAAGGGCCTTGCAAAAAACTAGGAAAACTAGTTAGACCCTTGCTAAAGCCCTATTTCAAATAGGACCAAGTGGGTCAATTTCTGCATGGGATATACGTTGAAATTCTAGCAAGCTCTGAATGTAAAGATATAAAAATTCCTTTTCGGAAAATATGTAAAACATTCTAATTAGAAAACACCATGGAAAGGGTTAATTGGATTTGAAACAATCTTATTGTAATATAGAAATTTTAGGTCAAGATGAGAGAATTTGTTATTAAATATTTGGTAATTTTAAATGTGAAATTGGGTCAACAGATTACATTTTCAAAATGTAGGACACTCGTGAAATTTAAAATGTGCGACGAATATGTAGGTCATTCATTACTAAAAAAAAACTAGTCCAATTTCATTTTTTGGGAAAAATTTTACATTTTCCTGATTACATTGTGACAATGGAGTACCTATATCAAGTGTTTAATAAAGTAAGTATTTTTTAAAAGGTCCAGAAGAAAGTAAAGATTTTGCTTTTAAATTACTATAACTCACAATTAATTAATTTTAAATTTAATAAAATTTCCAGTATCTAGTAATATTTAATAAATATTCTCCTGTAAAATATTTTGCAAAAGTATAATAAAAATTTTGATAAAAGTCCTAGAATGATATTTAATCATGGGAATATTGTTTTGGAGAAGAATATTTTCTGTTGTAAAAATTTAATTTTGTTCGAGAAAATCTTCAAGTTTTGTTTCTTTTGTGTTTTTCTTTCTCTTTTTTTTTTGGAAAATCGCACTGATACGTGTTTGAAGGCTCGAGTCTTGTTTCTTGTTGGAAAAAGACGAAAAATCTTATACGTGCCGTTTCAGCTCAAACAGTTAACCCAGCTTTTCCCATCTGAGGGTAAGGCCTGTATTTATTTAATATAGTAGCAATGTCTTGACTCCTTCGCCCTTAGAGCCAACTTAGTAGATACAGAACAGACTTCGCTCGAAGGCACAACCATCATTCCTACACGCGGTCTTTTTGTCATACCAGGTCTTATTTACCTCCAGCCAATTGTTACAGTACATCCAAGCGATAGAGTGACATGTCTCGAACCAGATGCTGCATGACTGCATTTCAAAGAGTATTACAACTGCATCTTTTAGAAATTTTTTTTCTACGTCTGTATTCTGTTACAATACGAACCATTATTATTCGTCTTCCCTTTCATAAAGCTTTCGCATTGTTCTATTCAAATATCTATATGTATGTATAGACTATATCCTGCTCTATTTTAAATTAAAACTCTCAAGGATACAATTTTTACAAATATTCATCGTTTTTGAATTTTTTTGTCATTCTTTATTCTTGAAAAAATAATTCCCAGTCATTATTTTAAATATTTTCTAAAAAATAAATTTACAATTCATTTCATAAAAAAGCATATACATTCTCTAAAAACTCGAGTTTATTCGCATGAATGTTTTTGGAAATTAGTTAAATTTTTTATGGAGAAAAAATTTAACAAATGGCTATTTTAAGAAAAGGAAGATTTCGAAAAAAGAAGTTGAATAAAACTTATCACAATTTTTGCTACTTAAAGGGGAGAATTTTTCGTTGAAATATGAAATTTAAAATTGAGAGCCCTCGTCTTTCGAGTGATCCGGATCGAGAGAAAGATTGGAAATTCTTGTGAAGGATGACTGCGCCTCCGGAATCTGGAATGCGGAAAAGGAAGAAGGTGAAGAGAAGAGGGACTGGGGAAAAATAAGAGGAACGAGAGTAGAGAGAAGAGGATATTTGTAAACACAGTATACTCGTACAATTCTTTCCATTTCCGTCGAGGATTATTCCATAATCCAAATACTATAAATATCTGGCTAGCTTCGTTCCACTGTGTTTAAGCTTCTGAATAAAATCTGAAAACAAAAATACAAAACGAGTATTCCAGTCGAGGCGAAATTACTCGTTGGCTTTTGCTTTTGATTGAAACTTTTCAGTTTTGATAGAGAGGCTAATTAATTTCATAAAGGCATAATGTTTTCAGAAAAACAAACATTATGCCTTTTTCTTATTCAATTAAAAATATAACCTCATTATTTATAAAAAAGGAGGCCATAAAGAATATATGAAATGAACACTGAAAACATAAAAGGTGATAAATTTTTTCATTTTTTAGATATTAAATAATTTTTATGGGCCAGTGTAAGTACTTCGCGCCAGTGAGCAACACCATTCGAGAAAAATGTAACACCAGTAAATATCAGTAAATGATAGCCTCATATTTTGGAAGGCGGAAAAAGACGTCTTTTCCTTACGAGAAGGTTATATATATATATAAATGTACTTTGCGAGAGAATAGCCTTTGACTCAGTACTAAATAATGTAGCTCCTCCTATCCCCTTTTGTAATATAATATCCACTCTATCAGGTTTTCCAACTCTAAAGATGCTGCATTATTAATTGTTCTTGACACTTTGTCTCTTCTTGAGACAGGATTTTGTGCATTTTGACATGTCTCGATTTTCATACACACGACACGAGTCCGATAATACCTTATAGATTATAGAAACTATACATTTCATTTTAATTTGCTAAATAAATTATTGTAGAAAAGACAAAGACATAGGTACAAAAATTGAGTTTTCAAGTATTCAGCAATAATGATGAGATAATTGTAAAAATAGAAAGCTGTCAATTAAGTCGAAAAGGTGACATTTTAGTCAGGCATAGAATGGATAATATGTGTAGAAATTTTTAATTCGGTCCTTGTTCAATAGAATTCTGTCAATAAGATCAGACTTGAAAGTCTGACTGTCTAGTCTGTATTCAGTAGTTCACTGCCATTTAAGTCAGACCACGTTTCAACTTTGCAGAGCAATTTATTAATATTTCTCGAATTCAATGTTCTAGAAATAGTTAACATTAAAATTGTTACAAATAGTTAATTTTGATTTATGGTACACTGAAAAAAAATTTTATTTGATTCAGATAACCGATTACTTGTTTATTATCAAATAAATATTTATTTGTATCAAATAATATTTATTTGTATTAAATAATATTTCTTTGTATCAAATAAACTTTAGAGTCAATTAAATGGTATTTGATTCAAATACAAAAATTATTGATTCAATTATAGTTTATTTGATAATTGACAAGTAATCAATCGGTTATTTGAATCAAATAAATTTATTTTTCAGTGTATCATCAAATAAATATTTAATTGAAGCAAATAATTTTTCCTTTCAATCAAATAAACTCTAAGTGAAATAATTTCTGTATTTGGAGCAAATACCATTTAATTGAATCAAAAATAAAAATTACTTAGTTTCAGTAAATATTATTATTTGATAATTGTCAATAAGTAATTCATTATTTGAATAAAATAAATTTTTTGGGGAGTAAAATTTGTTGGAGTAAATTAACTCCAAAAAGTTGTGTGTTTTTTTTTTATTTTTAAACTTGAATGTTGCTGTACAATAAAATTTGAATAAAGCGCACAAATAAATAGACACCTGTGAGCATAAATTTTATGCTCGCAGATTATCTCGGAGAGAAGGAATTCGCTCAAAATAAGGTTCCTTTGTCACGTGTGTTTCGTACTCCCCGAGAGAGTCTTCTTATAGAAATTACGCATTTCGAACACCGCAGAAGGGTCACGAACCTCACTTTGTCTTTTCTCTTTTTCATTTCCTTTCTGTGTGTATAAACTTTGTCATTAGTGATGATGATGATGATATCTCGATTCTATATACATAAAATATATATTTTTGTCAACACAATAAATCAATAATGTTGAAACATATTATATGCATAATTCAATATACGAGAATATGCTATACTTATATCCACTTTAAAATTGAAAAGAATTATTTTAAATTCTCTATTATTTGAAAAATTGATTTTTAGGATACCCGATTTTTATTATATAATACATATACAAATTTTGTATAGAAAATATGTAATTTAATTTTCCTCGCCACCGACAAAATTATTTAATAAAAGAGATGATCTAAAGTTGAATGAGGTCGTGTATTATCTGACAATAAGTAAATCTTTTACACGAACTAATTACATTGCCTTTCATCGATCGTTACAACAATAAAAGGCAAATCAAATTTCCAAAGATATTTTTGGGAAACTGAAATTAATATTATTATAAAACGAAATTTCATTTTACAAGTATTTAATACAAATATTAATTTATATATTAATATTTATTATTTAATACAAAAAAAAGATATATTTGAGTCAGAATCTACTAAACAATTTATTTGTTCCAAATAAATTTTATTTGAATAAAATAAAAATTTATTTTGGAACAAGTATAAAAATTTTATTTTGTGTCAAATAAAATTCTTATTTAAAACAAATAAATAGTTTAGTAGGCACTGAGACAAATATACTTTTATTTAACTCAAATAAATTATATTTGAAATAAAACATGGATTCATTGAAGAATTACAAATTGATTTATTTTTCGCAGTTAAAAGAAATACAAAATCTATTTGTCACGGCAAATAAAATTTAATTTTATATACATTATATATTTAAAATACTTGAGCCAAGTGAGTCAGAAAATTAGAGCATATATTTAATTTCACGAAGTGAATTTTACAAGGAAAAAATTATTGTTTCATGACTTTTCTTGAAATTCTGCTTTAGATGTATATTTCAACGTTTCTGTTAATTTAGATCAATGAAGAAAATTCTCTCTTCTGTACAATTCACACATGCATTTGCCACTCCATATTAAAAGTGATAGATAAAATCTTTATTACGCTGCACACACAAGTATAAAAAAGAAAATTTTATTTTTAAGCAAATACGTGAAATTGAAGAAAATCGTAAATTTCCTATCAAAATTTTTTCAAATTCAAAAGCAAAATTCTACAGTAAACAAATTTTTATTTATTTGCATAAATTTTTAAATTTCTAATTATTCTAACAATCTCTCTCTCACTCTCTGGCGAAAAAAGTTAAGTAGAAAAATATTTCAAGGTCACAAGTTTAGTAGAATTTTGATTTTGAAATTGATTTGCACGTGCCTATGCGCAAGAAGAAAAGTGTCGGAATAACAGGAACAGAAATTCTATGTCTATATATCGTGGCTACTGGATCGTGTGTTGCATGTCCTATAGTATACATATCGCAGTAAAAAAATTAGTAGTAGTCTTGATTTTTCTTTGTATTGGTCATGCAATATTCAGAAAAAAAAAATTGTATATATGGGTTCACTAGTGTACAATTGTATATATATGTATGAGACTTGAAAGTTATGCGCACGCGCTTGTGAAAATACACATGGAAGGTATATGCAATATATGTGTATGTGGACGAATACTAATGGAAATGTTGCAGATTAGTATTGGTGTATTGCGGAATCATACAGGGCTATTTTGACGGGAAGGCAGAGAAGGTCACATGACTAGACGCTTGGCCGACCGCTGACCGACACCACCAACTTACGCGCCTACCACTTGCAACAAAATATTTACATACATGTGTACGTCCATGTTGACCATAACAAAATACATGTGCTCCATTTTTAAATGCCGATGATTCAATATAACCAGGATATTTCCTCGTTTCTGATTCTCTTCTCGAGATTTTATTCTAGAGACTGTCTTGATTAGGCAAAAGCGAGCAAAAATATTTCCCTTTTCTTATTATCAAATGGGTCAATGGTGAAATAAATTTTAGGAATTATTTTTATTCATATGGTACGTAGGGATGTTGGTGTTGATTAGTATGACAAGAAGGAGAGTCTGGCCCAGGGATTAGTTCTGCCATCCCTGATGGTTTCTGAAGATACAGTTGGCGCAAGTGAGAGAGTACTGAAAAGTGAGTTAGACAAACAGTCTCTTGTGTGCAATGCACGCGGTATAGAGAAATAGAAGGGGATAAAGGCGTCGTCGTCGACGACGATCATCAACGATGGCGTGGCAGTAGTGGAGCAAAAGGGGGGGAATATGGCAGACAGACTACGAAGCCACCAGCAGCGAATATTTCTGCTGCACATGTGTTTGTAATACACAATATTGGCCCCGAAGGCTCGCCTCTTTTACACACTGAGAAAAACCTCGTGTTTACGGTCACACACAAAGATTCCGATGTTTATGATTCTCACTCTCTCTCTATGTGTGAGCACCTTGCAACCACTTTTGTATTTGTGCTGGGAGAGAGAGAGAGAGAGAAGGAAAATAGAGTGCGCTCGCGCATATCAGGACATGATCAGGGCTATGCTGCGTTAGCATTGTGAGAGTATCGTGCGTCGGGCGATGTAGTTTACTTGGTGTTTTTCGTCTTGATTCGAATTGACTTGGCGCTAAAAAAAATATGCGTAAACTCGCGGCCAGTGGTTCATCGTTGTTGGTTCGTGCGTGCTCGATCGATACGCCATTGCGGCGCAGCGTGCCAAGTAAATCGGTCGTCTGACAATGCCCACGGGAAGTGTGCTTGTGGTGGTGGTGGCGGTGGCGAAGTCATCGGAGGTGTGATATCTGTCAAAAGGAGCCACATAGAGAAATTGGCGACGAGGGCAAATACGAATTAGTTACTGCACAGTGGAAAAGGGATATTCGGATTCGATGTGATTAACGATGCAGCACACATCAGGCAGGATGTGATAATGCATTGCTGTGAGAGTCATGGACATGTGTCGTTTTGCTGATCGCCAACTCGGATGGACATTTCAGAAGGCCCAGGCCACCGACCCGTACCCGTGACCGAGCCCTGTATTTTGGGTCGTGTGTGTGTTTCCGTGAGATGTAAGCAAAGTGTGTGAGATTGTGATTCGAGCGCTTGCGTTTCTTCACCACGGCCGCCACCTTCGACCTTCGGGGGACGACGTTTCAAGTCAAGTGTCATGTGCGTGGACACGATGTTGAGGTGGTGCGACGACATCGACGTCGTCTTCATCGACGAACACGAGGAAATGTTTTATCACAAAGAGAGATGAAATGGACACCGCTATCACGTATCTGCGTTTTGCAATTGCAAAAAAAAAAAGTTTCGTGAGCGCGTGTGCAAATTTGCCCTAATAATTTTTCATTTCTAATCGAGAAGAAATTCTCTTCCTTCAAACATAATGGAGACGCTATTACCAGGCAAGACAAACAATCAATCTTACAGTCCACAGCTGAAAACTGTTTTAAAAACATATCAGCTGTCAGCAGTCAAGAGTTTACAGGGTCCAAGTTCGGCCCTGCTTGATATGGAATGTAAAGGTCTACTACAGGAACAGGCTGGTTTTCGTTTCTCACCAACTCATGGTCCAGATTCAATTGCGGAAGGTTGTGGCAAAATTGTCAAGGACAGAATATCACCGGTGTCTGTTTTATGCAAAGATCCAAGGGTGGGTCATTTGCCCGATGATTCTGACGATGATCCACAACCAGAGAGACTGAAAATTCCACATGAGAAACGTGAACTTGAATTTCCAATTCCAATATTGACAACTCCGGATCAAAGTTGTTCGGAGAGATGTGAAACATTGCTGGAAGGAGAGAGAATATCGTGCTTTGTTGTGGGTGGAGAAAGGAGGTTATGTCTACCACAGATACTCAATACTGTCCTACAAGATTTTTCATTACAGCAAATTAATCAGGTGTGCGATGAATTACAAATTTATTGTTCAAGATGTACACGCGATCAATTAGAGGAACTTAAATTATCTGGTATTTTACCAAGAAATGCCCCATCTTGTGGTTTAATAACACAAACCGATGCAGAACGTTTAGTGAGTGCTTTATTGTCCCGTGCGGAACCATGTTTGGCAATACCAATTCAGGAACATGAATTTGAAGAGAAGAAACTTCATAAAAAAGAAGTTGACGAGAATTGTATATCGAGATTTAAAGTTTATCATGAGTGCTTTGGCAAGTGTAAGGGAATTTTTGATGCCGATTTATTTATTACGGAGGACTCGGCATGCATTGAGTGTTTAGAGTGCGGTTTAAGGTTCTCGCCAGCGAGATTTGTGAGGCATGCACATCGTTCATTGGAAAATCGGACATGTCACTGGGGTTTTGATTCAGCGAATTGGAGATCTTATCTTCTTTTGTCTCGCGATCAGGGGCATTACAATAAAGTTGTGAATTACTTTCAGGAACTTAAGGAGAGACATCTTCTTCCCAATTCGAAACGAAAATTTGAGGTGCATTCTTTTTCTATTGTCATCAATTGTGGTCAAAAGGATCGATCATTCATTACGTGACATTGTTATCAAAAAAACTGGAATATTTGCAACTATTCATGTCTAATATCACGTACTGATGGACTGATTCTTTGACAAAACTCACATTCGTCATTTATTAAACATCTTTCAAAACTGTAACCCAGAAATTGTATATATATTTTTCTCAATGATAAATTGTGTCCTTTTGTCGTCAGGAAAAGGTCAATGTAAATTTAATCAAGTGTTGTTTGCTGATATAAACTGTTTGTGTCGTGTTTCTTGAATATCTTTCGCTTTCTGATATAGCTTTGTCTAGAGTCTAGAAAGGTTTTTCATTTTTAACAAAAAAAAAAAAATAATTTTATCTCTACTGCAGACTTGTCTGATAAAAGATACCGATAAAAGCTTGCGTTAGCCTAACATAACATTTTTAAAGTTCTTCATAATTATCATTTTCAACCAGATAACGTAATGCGGTTGTCAAGAATTTCTAAATTACATTCATCGGAAAGATAATAGTAAATTTTATTCATTTTCTCCAAATATTAATTTTCCCCACAAAAGAGCAATTGAATGTTAAAAAGAGGCAATTTTTTTTCCGCCTTTTTGTATTTTTCTAATAAATTGGTAATATTTTTTCAAAACAGTTTTGAAAATGGTTTAGTGTCGAGTGTCGTTTGTCAATTGTTGTTTGATATTCATTGAAGTTATTGAATTTCCAGTTCCGTTATGAACCTGAGAAGTTAGCAAAGAAATTAAAGAAGGAAATAGCGAAGGAAGAATTTCCTGGCGGTATTTACAATGGAAATGGATTGGGCCTTTATCATCCTGTTTCGACAGTGACAAGTGCTAATGATCCTTATCTCCAAATGCAATGGGCTGTTTTTGAATTAGCTGCGAGGGGTGCATCCGCTTTTAGGCCTTGGAATACACCTGGTGCTTGTAAACTTAGAGAAAGGTGCGCAAAATTTGCTTTTTTTTTTTGGAAAAAAAAATCGAATTTAGCAGATTGTAAATTATGGTCTTTTCTATTTAGTTCACCATTGGTTCCTGCGTATTTGAGTAGAGGACCACCGGTACTTCAACATCCGGAACGAGTGGTACCACTCTCGGATTGTGAACGTTTTGAACCACATTATCAGCCTAATGTTGCACTTGCTCCAATAGCAGCATCAACAGTACCATTAATTCCTGCCGCTCCCGTGCAACAACATCATCGTCGATATCCTCATGAGCGTCATCGTCGTCATCAAAATCATCGATCACCAAGTCCGAATGAAAAGTTAGAAACATTTCCAGTTAGTGTGAAACTTGAGAAACCATCGTCGCCAGTGCCGAGTGCTGCTTTTGTTCCATTAGGTGGAGCATCATCATTAGATGATACACAAGATGAGCACAGTAGTGTTGTTACTGACGGTGGTATTTGTCATGATGAGAAAATTTTAGGACATCATGATGAAGAAGAAAGTACGGCAGTCACATCATCGACTGTTAATTGTGAATCATCATCATCAACAACAACGACAAAGACGAAAGTCATTGAAGTTGTCACATCATCGCCTGATATTGATCAAAATTTAGATGTATCAACAACGGCTATTGAATTAAATGAAAAACTAGTGGGTATTGATTTACCAGTGGATATTGTTGACCTGATAAAACGACTTTCATCGGAAAATGTAATTTTACGACAAGCGCGAATAACAGACGCACGTGAAATTGCAAGGTTACGTGATCTATTGCAAATTAATGAATTAAAAACACAAACATGTAAAATTGAAAATAATGAAGAAGTGACGAATACAACAAGTGTTGTTGATAGCACTGAAAGCAATGATAAACCTAAGGATTCAACGCTTTTGGAATGTAAAACACAAGAAAACGAAATTAATAATATTAATAACGAGAGTAATGATTAAAAAATCAGAAAAAAAACACTTTCCGCGGTTATATAAATATTTAATATTGCAATACTCGAAATTTTCTGTCTAAAATGCTCAAATGGTTTTGCACTTTTTCTCGCATATGAAATTATTTATTTTTCTTTTTTATTTCTCTATTTAAAAAATCGAGATAAAAATAGTCGAAACATTTTTTTCTAACTCCTTCAATTTTGATCGCAAGGGGATCTAGATAAAAGGAGAGAAAAGAAGAAAAAGTGACAGAACTAATAGGCAAAAATTTTCGATTCTATTGTTTCGTTTGGGACAAATAACTGCTCAGTAATTAATCGCGGCACTTATCACCCGTTCCGGATAAGTGTGGTACTGAATTTTTCGCGCTAGAGGTATTAAAAATTATCTATTATAATATACATATTATGTATATATTATACATTTTATATAAATAAATATATATTGATATATATTATTTATATAATACAATGTATATATTAAAAAATGATTCTAAATAAAAAAAATGAGAACTCTCTTGGTTATGTGATAAAAATGAAGAGCCTTTTAAACGTTATAATAATGACGATTAAATTCAGAGTTCTTAAAATTGTAAGTAAAAAACTTTATCAGCGGTTTTGTTTTTTGACCCATTGTAGATATTGTACAATACAGAGAAAAAAAGATTAATTAGTTATTAAAAATGAAATATTACCACGCCACGATTATATATAGAAAAAAACACTTGATGAGGGAAAGAATGAGTTTGATATTAAATATCAAATGCGCGAGAGAGATTTTTTTTCCTTTAAGAAAAATAAAATAAAAAATTAAAAAAAAAACCGAGGCAAGATATATGCTTGAATATAATGAAGTTTAGGTTGTTTTTCCAAATAACCTTTCTGAATTTATAATCGCATATACAGTGTATATAACGTATACATTCTGAGGTCAGATATTATACATAAAAAATATATATGTACATATAGACTAGAGTGATCGTAAAAAAAAACTCAGTTTCAAAATTATTTACAATTAGAGAAAAATAATTTTAAAATAATGTCAATATTTGATTTTAAAATTATTGATGATATTAAATAAAAAAAAATAATAATATTGAAATGTTAATTTAGCAAAAAAAAAAAATTGCCCAACTTTAAAATATGTTTCAAAACAAAATTGCAAAAATGGATCTTTAGTATAATAATAATTTTTTTTTTTTGAAAATTTCTTTTATGGTCTCTCTAATATATGTCATATATATGTTAATATAATAAATAAATAAAGAAAAAAAAACAATAAGCGAATTATTGGAAAAAGTACAAAAACCCTAGGTGCTATATTGTTACGCTAGGTTTCGAGCAAGCAAAAATTTTAAGGGCTTGATGTATTCCAGCAGTTTGATTGAAAATGTGTCGTGAGAAAGCATCGTAAGCATTATTATTATTATTATTATTATTATTATTATTATTATTATTTTTATTATTATTATTATTATATTATTATATATTATATAAATATTTGGCATTATTTCGTTTCGTATTTTGCATTAAAAGGAGAAGGCCCCGCCCACGAGTTGATGTCTTTTATTGATGATTAGAAATTAATTTTTCCTGAGCAATTATTGTCAAAGATTGCATTTTACTTTTTAGAAAGGCATTAAACTTTAAAAAGCTTTTTTTTCATGTTTTATCAAATTTTATTTTACCATTGTTTTTCTTTTTTACTTTTTTGGGATTTAAAATGTTTTTTCTTTTTAGTAAAATATTTTTTCATTTAGCAAATTTTTTTTTCTTAAAAAATTTATTTATTTGTTTTTTTTTATCAAATTACGATTTTCTTTTGACATGTTAAAATTATTTATTCTTTATATAAAATTTTTTTTTTGTTCTTTACTCTTTACCGAATAATTTTTATTTCTGAAACAATAAAATTTATTGCTTTATAGTTTTTATTGGCAACTGTTGGATCAAATTTGTTACCAAGTGTTTAATTTTAATAAATATATATGGAAATTGAATTTTTTTTTTTAAATTAAATTCAATGGAAGTGAATCTTTGGCAATGATTGCATAATAATCAGGAGTACAAGAAGATAGTCAATACTCGATTTTAACGGACACATTGTTTTTTTTCGAGATATGTATATTGTAAAGAAATGAAAAAATTTTTTTTTTTTTGGCAAAATTGACAATTTCCTCCCATTTTATGATCAAGTCAAAAACTTGTAATATTCAATAGCTGATACCGTACATACATTATTAGTAATAATAATAAAAAAAATCGATTTGTATCGATAGATTCGTTAAGTCGTGATGCGTATTCATATTTACATATATTGTACAATAAATGAAAAAATGGAACAATTTAACAGTGCCCGTATGCGTATATTTGAAATCGCACATTTACTCAGACCGTTTTAGAGGCTGCTTGGAAAATCTCTCATTTTTTTTTTTTAATGCAAAATTTGATAAATTTTACTCTTTTTGAAGCAAATTAGAAAAAATTGTTTTTCGAATTAATCTATAGAAATAAGAAAAAGAAAAAAAAAGGTGGAATGAAAACAAATATCTCTGAATGACAGATTTTCGAAGCAATTTAGTAGAGCCTGAATATAAATAATTAACAGTTAAATATAACATAGAACGCATACAATCACCAATTATGTTCGGTATAATCGACTTCGTACGACATAAAATAATTTACAATAAAAAAATATTTAAATATTGTAAGAATTTCCCACCCTAATATAGAGCGTGAGAGAGTGAGAGAGAAAGAAAGAAAGAAAGAAAGTGAGAAAGAGAAAATTGTAATAGTCTACATTTTTTCATACACACTCGGTTTAAATTTTATCTTAGGAATATTACACAAGGATTAATACATGTATCTTACGTACTATTTTCCAAATTCGGCATTAAATTTGCGATTCACAAAAAAAAAAGGAAAAAGAAAAATTGAAAAACGAGAGAAAAAAATTTCATTCAATCAATCTAATTGACACAACTTGACAATTATATTTATATATATTTCTCATCATTATTTCGATGTTCAATTTACGTAATATACATTATTGTACTCTGGTCATGTTTTAAGTATGATTATTACAAAAGCAAACTAAAAACACGTGTCCGATATATAGATATATGATATCGATTTGTACTTCCAACGCTGGTATTTTGTTTTATATTTTTATTTTATTTGTTTTTTTTTTGTTTTTTTTTTGTTCCTTTCTTTTTTTCAAACTTTCTTTCCAAAGAGGGTGTCTGAACAGAACAATAGGAAAAATTACTTAACAAAATCAAAGTTGAAATTTTTTTTGAAAGTGTACATTGAGAAGAAAATTTATTTGATTCAAATAACCGATTGAAGGGCTATTATCAAATAAATATTTACTTTATGTATTGAAATAATTTTTGTTTACATCAGATAAACTGTAATTGAATCGATAATTTCTGTATTTGAATCAAATACCATTTAATTGATTTAAATAAAAATAATTTGGCTCAAGGAAATATTTATTTGATAATAGACAAGTAATACTCTAGTAATATAATATAATAGTAATATATTATCTATATTATTGATATAATATTATAGTAATCGGTTATTTAAATCAAATAAATTTTATGTACAGTGATATTCAAAATAAGTTTATTTTGCAAAGTGCTAAGTTTTATAGAAAAAAAAATTGATAGACTAACTTTGATTTTTTTTTCTTTCTAGGGAAAATTTTGAACCTAAACTTTATTTATGTATTATTAATTATATATTTTATACGTTGAGTGTTACTTTACGAGAAAATTTTATTTGGAATTTATATATATATATATATATTTTTTTCTTAATAAGCTTTATTAGATTATTGAATTATTACTATATTTTATTGAGCTCTTCTTGAAAAGATTGCTTTTTTGTTTGTTTTTATTTATAAATTTTTTTTTTTTTGAACTCCTGAATTGTTTGGCGATTTTTTGGTTTTTGTTTTTATAATTTAATTATAATTGGAGTCAAACTTATCGAAGAGAAAAATTGTTTATTCATTTTTAAATGATTATTATAAATATAATTATAATATAAGTGGTTTTTATATATGAAAAATTCTTGCATAATATATATGTAAAAATATATTTTTTTTTTGACACTCGCTTTGGAAATGATGTGTAATGACAAATTGAGTAAATTATTTTCCCTGATTTTAAGAAGAAAAAGAAAAAAAGGAAAGAAAAAGAAGTGAATCAATATTCTCAGTCGTTTGACATAACATTTTGAATGTACTACACGTAAGAAGCATTATCTACCGCGACTTATATTTGTAGATAATTATAAATATTGTTAAAGAAAATAAACTATTGAGAAACAGAGTCGGTAGACGATAGCTCTCGTTTTGATTATACATTATACATATTATATTGTTCTGAGACGGCGTTGTGTGTAGTTCCCAAAATGTTTTTTTTTTTGTTTTTCTTCCTTGAAAATTGTTTTCACTCCCCTCCTCTCCATGAGCGTTCATGGTTTTTCTTTTAATTCGATTCGAAAATTCAAATAATGTCTTCTTCATTTTTTTTTTAAATTATTACTTAACATTAGTACCTGCAATTGGCGTGAATGCCTACAAATTTGTGATGAAAGTTTTTATAATGCATAATATGTATGAAAATGTAATCGCATACAGAAATCTAGTGCAAATAATTATTCTTAATTACTTATACATGTAACCAGTGATTCTAACTTATAAAAACCCTTAAGTTAAAAGCTTTTTTTTTTCTTTTTAAGTATAGCCCACGTCATTGAAATTTTGTGGGTAGAAATATTTTTTTTTTAATTATTTTTTTTTTTGAGTGCATACTCGTAAATGTTGCGCAATTGTCAATAGTTTATTTTCTTATTAAATTGCACATACAAATATATTTATTTCGTCTTTCAATAAAAAAAAATATTGAATCAGATTCATTAAATAATGAACAAAAAGAAATAAAAAGGGTTACAATTGTTTTTTAATTTAACGATATATATATATATATATATATAATTAATTGAAAAAAAATCTCCATTGTTATATAAAAAGAAAAA
>JUFY01028745.1:0-15747 GCA_001855655.1 Leptopilina clavipes | reverse complement strand
TTTTTCCTAGTTTGCGCCTCACTAAACGAGAGAGCGTCTATTCATGGCCTTACTAAACCCTATTTTAAATTTCCACACGGGCTGTTATTAATTATTCTACTGGTACTTTTATCAAATTTATCCAAATTGACAAAATTCTGTCCGAAAATTGCAGAGAAAAAATAAAAAAAGGAAAGGAAAGGAAACATGAAAAATAACATTTGTCCAAGTAATTTTCACCTTAATTACAATTTAAATATGGCACAACTTTTTTAATCATTTGTCGCCGAAGGTGCTGATTGATAATATATGATTAAATAAATTTGAAAATTAATCCACTCTTAGAGGCTTAGTGATATATCATATGCGAGCGAAACTGAAAATTGCTTCTATGGGTGCTTAATTAGGGGCCATGTTTTATTCCAGAGAATAGTGAAGCATGATTGATTACACGCACCCTTTACACACATTTTCAGGCACTTTGAAAGAGCTTCTAGATTCTATGTCAGGTATATATATATATATTTTGTGAACGGCAAATTATTTCAAAATTCTCCTCAATGCTTTAATGAGGATGGCGGAATAAAGCTTGTTTTCGAAGCAGATATATAGTGGATTTGAATGACTACTGTGTTTGTGTGTGTGTATTTGTCGCACTCGGACTCTATGAAGATTAAGTCGTTTGTCAAACTGCGAGCGAGATATGTTCCTCAACTCATGAGGATAATAATGTGTACGTGTCTTTGTGAGGGATTCTCGATTATCATATATGTATATATTATCTCTATAACGTAGTTTCGTAAGCAAACGCTTCATCCCGTTTAGTGGATGGCACTATGTATTCACGATGTCGTGTATACATATATATATATATACGAGCATACACATACACGAAACTCTAATCCAGACGTGAAATTTGTCTATTCGAAGTAATTTGCTTCAATTGTCTCAATTGCGAAAAGTTGATTTATCATTTCTTATTATTTTGAACCCTTTATGTAGAAAATTACCTCCTCCGTTTCGTTTCCTTTTCTCCGAAAGAGTAAATAAAAAGTAAATATACTTATATCTGTTAAAATATTATAGTACAATAAAAATATTTTTCCTCCGGTTTTTTTTCCAGGAGAAAAATAGTTCCATGAAAAAGAAACTTGAACATCCTTTCACACTTTGCATAAAAATTCTTTCATTTTGATTTCCGGCGTATAGAGAAAAATATGAGCACCTGCAGTTGAATAACGTTGCAGTATGTGATACCCCTTGTGCATTTATATTCGTGCAAGCAAGCGCAGTTATAATTCCGTCTCTCGATCTCGAGGAAACCATGCTTGCACGTTTTCTCCCTTTAATCCCTTAACCTTTTACGTTCGGATAATTTACATTCTTTTTCCTCCAAGATAATCCGCAGATGAGAAGAAGCAAATGTATAAGAGAGTAATCAACGATTAGACAAATAATTTATATTTCTATTTTTTTCTTAAATATTATTAATTTATTATTTTTTCTTTATTATTTGGTATTATTTACTATTTTTTATTTTTTATTTAAAGTTATTTTGATGTCTAAACAAAGTTGACATTTTAAAATTGACAGAATCAATTTTTTTTTTGTGAAACAATGAGTTTTATGAAATTTGCATTCTGACTTAATCAAATTTTTTATCACTCAAATGAATTTAAGTATTTAATTTATTAGGTCTGAGTGAAAACTGACTTATACTACTAATATTTAAAATTTAACGGCTTTGTCTGACTTAAACGGATTTTTACTACTGAGACAAAGATATAAAGTTATTATGCCCGACTAAAGGCTGACTTGTACTACTGAAACGAATATTTTAACTTAATATGTCTGACTCAAGACTGACTTACACTACTGAGATTTAAAATTGAACGTATTGTCTAACTTTAACAGATTTTTACTACTGTGACAAAGATTAGAATTATTTAAATTATTTTGTCTGACCTAAGATTGACTTGCACTACTAATATTAAAAATTATCGTTTTGTCTGACTTAAACGAACAGTTACTACTGGAACCAAAATTGAAAGTTATTATGTCTGACTGAAGGCTGACTTATACTACTGAGACGAATATTTTAACTTAATATGTCTGACTCAAGACTGACTTACACTACTGATATTTAAAATTAAACGTATTGTCTGACTTTAACAAATTTTTACTACTGTGACAAAGATTAGAATTATTTAAATTATTCTGTCTGACCAAAGATTGACTTATACTACTAATATTAAAAATTATCGTTTTGTCTGACTTAAACGAACAGTTACTACTGAAACCAAAATTGAAAGTTATTATGTCCGACTGAAGGCTGACTTATACTACTGAGACGAATATTTTAATTTATTATTTCTGAATTAAGACTGACTTACGCTATTGGTATTTAAAATTAACTGTTTTTTCTGACTAAAGACTGACTTATACTACTAATATTCAAAATTTAACAGCTTTGTCTGACTTAAACGGATTTTTACTACTGAGACGAAGATTTCAAGTTATTATGTCTGACTAAAGGCATTCGGTCAATTTGAGGCTTTTTGAACTTTAGAAATCGAATTGTTTGCTTTAGTCGCTTATGAAGGATGCTCATATTGGCATTTCATGTATACAAGAAGATGAGAGTTGGGTCAACTTCACAGCAAATGGACCATAGTTTCTATATATCCGTATACAATTCTATTGTCGTGTAGGATAAGGTATATCAACTCTCAACTGGTTCTGAATCTTGATTTGCAACTCAAGGATGTGTCCTGTTGTAATATCCCTTTAGAGTTGTACTTCATTGGATTCCAAACGCAAATTCTCTTTTCACTATGTGTGACAATTTAAATTACTAGACTGCTCTCAAAAGTTCGACATATTATATTGATCGCTAAGAATAAAGTGAATTATTGAAATATTTATTGCTCGTGTAAAAATTGAAAATTAGTCCTATCTATTTTGCCCCTTTATAAACTAGGCCCTATGTTGGCAATGTGGCTAGGTCCTAAAATGTTTTTTTGATATGAAATGATTATGCTAACAATGGTTGTAACAATAATTATTTGTTCAAAAAAAAAGAAGCGAAAATATTTCGTATTGATAACAAAATGATAATAAATGAAATTGGTAATTAGGAGGGAAGCAATTAAACGATACTAGAAGTTATTTATGAGCGTGATTGTACAACCATTATAGATAACTGCTCCATAATTTCACTATTTAAGTCCAATTATGTAGTGGTTACTTGTTCGATAATTTAATGTCGTGATTTAGAAATCTTAAGAAGCATTAAGATACTGCAACATCTTTATTAACAGTATTTTTTAATATAAAAAATTAAAAATTTAACATAGGTAATTTGAAAAATTTTATAATAGTACATCTGAAGTTGCTTCTTTGAGAAAAAAAGGGAGAAAAAGAAAAAAAAAACCATTTTACATTATTTATTTAATTTTAGCTGAAAACTTTCCTTTATTTTTAAATTAAAAACTCTTCTAATTTAATTAAATAATTTTCACCTTACTTTAAGAGAGTTGAAAATTCCCAATTTCTCGAGAAACTCACACATTTCGCGTCAAGTCCTTTTATTATATATATGAAAGTCTCACAATTTAACTCGTTCCAACATTTCGGTAGCTCAGAAAGTGAGAAAATGGAGAAATACAAGTTTCATTTGGACAAAAGTATGTATGACTATATTTCATTTCTCGTCGACATTTTTCACATTTAAAAATCCAAAAAATTCTCAAATATATTACATGAAAAAAATGGTGTAGGCAGTTAAAAAAATACATATAATATATATCTTCGCAATACAAAAAAACTCGCCTAATAAAGGAAAATATATGATCTTTGACTTGAAGGAAATTCAATATTTTTATACTGTGCGCAATAGACACATGAATCTTTCATGCTTTACACTCTTATTCTTCTTGTTCTATTAGTGTTTGAGAAAGACCGTAAAAATTTTATTACAAAAATAGTCTGAGAGCTGGTGTTTATATAGAATCTTTGCTGAAAACACTTTTGCCTGCTTTTGTCATAAAAAGATGTTAAGTAATAAAGCTTCTTGAGACTTTTAAAAAATTTCAATACATAATAAGTTCGGCAATAAAGTACCAAATGGTGTGGAGAAAAAAGTTTCAAATAAAGTTTGAAAACTTATTGAAGTTATAAATATAATAATTACTATCATAAATAATAATAATTGCCATTTTAGATGGAAAGACTATTGGTAAAGTGATTTCAAGTTATTATGTCTGACTGAATTGTGACTTACACTACTGACATTCAAAATTACAGAAAATTGAATTCTTTGTCTGGCTTAATCAAATTGTTACTTCTCAAATGAATTTAAGTATTTAAATTATTAGGTCTGACTGAAAATTGACTTATACTACTGATATTTAAAATTTAACAGCTTTGTCTGACTTAAACGGACTTTTACTACTGAGACGAAGATTTCAAGTTATTATGTCTGACTGAAGGCTGACTTATACTACTTATACGAATATTTAAATTTATTATTTTTGACTGACTTACACTACTGATATTTAAAATTGAACGTGTTGTCTGACTTTAACAGATTTTTACTACTGTGACAAAGATAAGAATTATTTAAATCATTTTGTCTGACCTAAGATTGACTTATACTACTAATATTAAAAATTATCGTTTTGCCTGACTTAAACGAACAGTTACTACTGAAACCAAAATTGAAAGTTATTATGTCTGACTTAAGGCTGACTTATACTACTTATACGAATATTTTAATTTATTATTTTTGACTCAAGACTGACTTACACTACTGATATTTAAAATTAACTGTTTTGTCTAACTAAAGACTGACTTATACTACTAATATTTAAAATTTAACAGCTGTGTCTGACTTAAACGGACTTTTACTACTGAGACAAAGATATAAAGTTATTATGCCCGACTAAAGGCTGACCTGTACTACTGAAACGAATATTTTAACTTATTATGTCTGACTCAAGACTGACCTACACTACTGATATTTAAAATTGACTGTTTCGTCTGACTTAAACGGACTCTTACTACTGATTTTTTTATTAAAAGTATGTATTTAAATTATTATCTCTGACTAAAGTTTCAATTAAAACAATTTTAACTTTGTTTGGATTCCATTTTCATTTCTATAGTTAAAGAAAAAGTGAATGAAAATGTTTGTCTTTTATCAATATTTGTATGCATTACTTTTTCTTTGAAATTTATTCGTGAAGAGAGAGAGAGAGTGAGATGGAGAGAGAAAGTGAAAGTGGGTTGAATTTGTGAGCAAGTTTATGCACGTCGAGACCGAAAACGGATATAGTCGAGGATTTACTTCCGCTTATTTTTTTTTTTTTCTTTCATTTCCGGACATTTTATTTTGCCACCCTTTGCCTAACGGAACAGAAATCTGTGAAGCTGTCCGTTTGAAAAGGGGGATGGTCCATTCAATTGAAACGGTCTATTTTTGTTTCTTCTACTCTACTACCTCTTCACTCATGCTCATCTTTTTTCTTTCATTTCGCCATACTTTATGCACACATTTAAAAAGTTTCATACAAAAAAACCGTGTTTAAAATATAACCATAAGAATATTTTAAATATAGGTATATACCTATATTTAAAATATTAATAATATTAAATATTTTAAATATTAAAAAAAGTTTATCTCATATTTATTTGAAAATATAATGCGCAAATTGCGAGAGAAATGTTACTAAAGAGAAGACGTGACCAGAAATACCGAGATTGTTGATTGTTGATTCGATTTACTTTATATGGCGAACGAGAATATCAAAGTATCGAGTCAACTTTTATAAGAGAATTTAAAATACACGAAATGAGAGAATTTCAAAAAAATAAAATAAGTTTTTTAAATGGATTTATTTTCAGTGTGTATACAATATGTACATGTTAATGAAAATTAAAGAGAAAGACCGGAAGATTTACAAAATAAAAACCAAAATCCGGGAAACACAATATCAAAAAAGGAAAAACAAGAGGAAAAAGTAAAACAAAAAAACCGAAATATAAAACAAACGATAAACAGAAGAAATAAAAATCTGCAAGTTAGACAAATATCTAGAATTAAATATAAAAGTTGAATCTTTACGATCAACTGAAAAGATAAGTCAATCATAATTAATCTTGGCAGAAATATTTATTACTGCGACTTAGAATATTTTATTTATTTCTAAATATCATATATTTATTTATTTCAATTCTATGTTTATTTATTTTTATTCTATTTTTATTTTATTTATTTATTTATTTATTTTTTATTTTATTTTCTCCCTTCTGGAGAATATTTAAAAGTAGATTTTCAATCCGAAAATAGTATTTCTAAATTTGACGTTTTTTTAACGTACTTCAATGTCAAGAATATTTAATACGGAATATTTTCCACTGGGAAATTGTTGTATTTTATACAATAATAGAATATTCTATAAAACTCGTTTCTGAAAGACGATTGTTTCCTGACCCGTGTATTTCGATCTAAATTAAATTTAACGAAATTGAATTTAATCCCTTGACTTTTTTCCCCTTTTTATTTATTGTTATATATATAGATGTAAATGTAAATAAAAACACAATGGGAAAAGAGATCCTTTAATTTTCTTCTAAAGGTTCTAATCCTACTCGAGTTTTGATAGTTTAGACTATAGCTGAATGCTGCTCTAGTACTTTGTTAGATTGGCAAATTCTCTTGAGACTAAAGGAACAAGCTCACCATATTCCACGTTCAATTCGGTCTTTAATTAGCTACTTAACAATTCAACGGACTACTTATTAGCAATTGTTATTCACAACCTGCACTTTATCGAATTTTGTAATATTTTCACATTGTTTTTAATAAATTCTAAAATAAATTAATAATAATTAATAATACATTAAAATAGAAATTAAAACAAAAATGGGTAAAATTAGGTGAAATAAACAACAGGTAAAATTAACTATAATCGAAATTTATCGAAAATTAAAATGAACATAAGTTGAACTAAATTTTTGATTAATGATCGGAAAGAAATAATTACAGTTTTGCTTTAAAAAAATTAAATTCGCACATTATCTTGATCTGACGTTTATTAATATCTGAAACTAATAAAGAAATGTCACTGAAAATTAATGTTTTTATTAATAAAGAAAGTTATTAACTTTTATTATCTCCCCTTTGCAACGACACATCCCTGATCTGCTTCATTTTTACTTTGCCCAGACTTGAAGTTGTATAAGCTTTATTTGTGATTTATTTCCCTTTTCATTCTGCAACTCTCAGTTATTAATTTAATACGTCAGCAGTTTTAAAAGCAACTTTTGTTCGTTTTTAATCCATCTGCGCTTACACTGATAATATATTGAATGAATAGAGTTCTCATCGTTTATAAAATTAAAATAGAAAAAAAACTTTCATCTCGTATACTGTTAAAAAATTAAAAATTTATTTTTCATGTGCGTTAATTTTTCTAAATATATAGCTATGCAATTATTATATGAAATTATTTAATGTCTGCTTGTAAAATGAGAAATTCTGGTAATTATGGAAAATTTATATCAAAAAGACACGTTTCTAGTAATGTAATTAAAAGTGCGATTTTTCTTTCCTCTTGTATAAATTATTTCTGTAATTGTTTTATCCCAGTCATTATTGGTTGCCAGACTGGAAATATTTATATATATATCACTCTGTGGAATTTTCCCCACTTTTCACCACTTCATATTCAAACTGACGTCGAAGCAATTAACTCTGTCAAACGAATCTGTTTTAACCCGTCCACGTGGCATTTTGCCAAATTGAAAATTCGTCATGGAAATTCATTGACACAGGGAAACATTGTTATACACACAAAATTCAATTCTTTGCAACTAATTAAAGCAATTTTGTTTCGCGTTTCTTTATTTCTGTATATACTGTTTTTATCGCTCAGTATTTTTGCCTGTGAATCCGCACTATTATACCACTAATTAACTATTCAATGTGAAACAATATAAAATTGGAAGAACAATTTATTATTTAACTAATAATGAAATATATCCAGAAAAGTGTTGGAATTCGTTTGAAATTAAAAATTTCATTCATTAGTTTTATTAACGACGTTACGATTTTTCTAAATTTAACAAAATTTTGAATTAAAAATTATTTGAATTTTTAATAAATTTTTTTTTCTGAAATGTTTTGTTTTAAAAATTGTTTGAATTTTTAATATAAATTTTTTTTGAAATATTTTGTTTTAAAAATTGTTTGAATTTTTAATATTAATTTTTTTTGAAATATTTTGTTTTAAAAATAAAAATTTAATTTAGCATTTTTTTGTGGGAAATTTAAATAGTATAAAAAAAATTCTGTTGTGAAAGTAACTTGAAGCTTGTTTAATTCTCATTCTAAAGCAAAAGAGGGTTAAAATCCTGTGACGACCTTCGAAATTGTTTCCGGTACTTGGTGAACAATTGCCGTGCAAAATGCTCTACTATCTACAACCGCAGCATCCGACGATGTTTAATTTTTCCTGCTCAAACTCACACAGTGGTAAAAAAAAAAAAAATATGGTCAGGAAAAAAATTACATGAGGCAGTGGTTGATTTTTGATACAATACGATAATTTGATAATAGTCATCAAGTAATTGATTTGATACAAATAAATTTCTTTTTTCAGTGTAAAAAATGTCTATTTTTGTATAAAAAAGAAACTGAATTTATTTATTATTACTAATATCAATCTTTATTGTTTGTTTTAGGTAAGTACCTGTTGTTATCTTTCCTGTCGAAATTAAACGTAAGTACTTAAGATACCTTTTCATTTTATATAATATCATTTATTTATAAATTATAATTTATTGTTTCCGATATAGAAAAATGAATAATGGTCCATCACTGCCATTAAGTGAAAAATTGAATAGAAAGCATCTTTTATCTTTAATACACACAAGGGAAAAAATGAGCATTATACAAATTATATACATCTAAAATTTGATCCGTTTTTTTTATCTTTCCATTCTTTCTTTCATTGTTTCCTCCTCCAATCGGAAATGGTTGCTCTCACGAACAATTCCGTTGAAAAAATAAAATATCGTTTCCGTTTTGGACGCAAACATTATAAGAGAATTTTTTTCCACCCTTGATTCTTTCAATAACTGTGTACATATATATATAGAAAAACTTCTGTTTGTTGAGAGGGAAGAAATATATTAATCAATATAACCAAACAAATGATATTTTTTAAGCCCAAAACTTAAAAGATCAAATTTTTTTTTCAATCAACATTTTGTGCAAAAAAAAAATGAGGAAAAAAATTCGTTTTGTTGAATTCAAAAAGAAAGGTTATAAAAATTGTAAATAGGTATAAAAAAATATGTATTAAAAGAGAATGAATTGATAATTTGAAAATCGATGGATAAAAATTTGTTGAATGACGAAAATTTACGATTATGTTTCAGTATCGAGATGATTTTGGCTTCTTGCCGTATTTTTTTTAGGAAAGATATCTCCGCAACGAGGGAAACATAAATTCTACTCTTTTTCCTTTTTATTTTTATTTTTTTTTTCTTAACGCGAACAAAAATACCTTTTTCTTTTACCTATCCCCGAGGTGTGAGAATGAATGTCGGAAAATAACTACAGGCTTTCCCAAGAGATATAAAGAGGACGACTTCTCTGAACTCCCTGAACCACAGCCGCCAATTCTTTTCCCCTTCGAACCTCTTAGAGCGAAATCCCTACACACGCTACATTTTTTATTAAACTGTTTATACTTGAAATCTGATCTGTCGATATTGTCGATAAACCCCTAATTTAATAGATGTCTCGAATTAAATAATTTATTTCTTTGTTTAATAATATGCGAAAAAATTACAATAAAAACTACTTGAGCCAAGTTTAATAAAAACTATAATTTTTATTGAATATTGAATATTGAATATTGAATATTGAATATTGAATATTGAATATTGAATATTGAATATTGAATATTGAATATTGAATATTCAATATTGAATATTGAATATTGCAAAAAGGAAAAAATTTTTTTAATCAAAATCTTGAGTTTTGAACTGAATTTAAAAATGAAGGTAGAGAAAATGTTCGATTGGAATGAAAGAAAAAAATTCTAGAATAATATTTTGAAAAAAATTAAATATTAATGTTGATCCGAAGTTTATGTTTATATCCCACATAACGTTGCATTGAAAGAACAGTAAATAATTTTTATTATCTACCTGAGAGAAATATTCCCCGTTTAAAAATATGAAACTCGTATCCCTAGTTTTTTCTAGGTTTTTCTATATAAATTTTAATATCAAAGCTTTTCAAAATTTTCTCACATATTTTATCATTTAATCATGGATTTATTGTATTTTTCACCTACTCACTATAAAATCTTGAGAGTTATTTGAAATTTCCACTGATTTTAATAGTCCCCTGCTATCTAAATTCTCAATCAGTGAAATATTCTTAGCTATTCAATGTTTATAGTGGGAATTTTAATTTTAATTTCAATTTTGAAATTTTTTTGAAAAAATTATTATTAATTTAATATGGCAACTGTTTTTGATTAGTATTTAGGAGTAAGTGCAAAGGGGGTTAAGTGCTAAGAGGGTAAAGACGTGACTTTTCGGAATAATTTCGTGAACAGAAAGCTTTCATCATAATATATTATTCAAGTTACCCTAGAGATGCATTTAATTCAAGATCCCAAGGACCTGGGCTTAAATGTTGCATTTTAGTGCTTCTTCTGTAGATAAAATATACATATTACGTACTATCTTCACTAATCTTTACAATTCTAAACAAAATTTTCATCACTTTTCATCATTCTGGTCTCTTTTATTTGTCATTGAAAGATTCTATGTCAAATTTTCGATAGATTTCCGATTGGTTTCCAATCAGTATCCGTAGAAATTTTGAGATAATTCCGTCGTAAATTGGAACTATTTTGTCTGACTTAAACAAACTGTTGCTACTGAAACGATTATTAAAAGTATTTAAATTATTTTGCCTGACCTATGATTGACTTATACTACTTTAACGAATATTTTAACTTATTATGTGACTTACACTACTGATATTTAAAATTTACTGTTTTGTCTGACTGAAGATTGATTTTTACTACTAATAAAAAATCAATTTCCCGTTTCGTCTGACTTAAACTGTCTCTTACTACTGATTTTATCATTAAACGTATTTAAATTATTTTGACTGACTAAATACTGTCTTATACTACTGATACTTAAATATAACCGTTTTGTCTGACTCTGACGGACAGTTACTACTGAGATGAGGATTTCAAATTTTTCTGTCTGACTGAAAATTGACTTCTACTACTAACAATAAAAGATTTCCAATTTTGGCTGACTTAAACAGACTCTTACTACTGAATCCATCATTAAAAATATTTTAAATTATTATGCCTGACCGAAGGCTGACTTATACTACTTAAACAAATATTTTAACTAATTATGTTTGACTCAAGACTGACTTACACTACTGATATTTAAAATTGACTGTTTTGTCTGACTAAATACTGACTTATACTACTGAAACGAATATTTTAACTTATTATGTTCGATTTAAGACTGACTTACACTACTGATATTCAAATTTTGATTCTTTTGTCTGACTGAAAATCTAGCTTCTACTACTAATATTAAAAAATTTCCCGTTTTGTTTGACTTAAACGAACAATTACTACTGAGATGAAGATTTAAATTGTTTAAATTATTTATGTCTGACTGAAGACTTACTTTTACTACTAATACTTAAATCTAACCGTTTTGTCTTACTCAGACGGACAATTACTACTGAGACGAAGATTATATGTATTTTAATTATTTTGTCTGACTAAAGACTGACTTATACTACTGATATTTAAAATTTACCCTCCTTTTAATAACCTTTTTAGAGTCTTTTATTTAAATTCACTTTAAATTTATGGTTAAGGTACTTTTCGTTTTAGATGCAGCAACTAAGTTTAGAAAAAAAAAATCTCTTCCAAAAATTCAAATTTTCAAGCAATATTGTACAAAATCCTGATGTAATTTTTAGAGAAAACTTTATGCGCTTTAAACTTTATTATATATATAAATAATCGAATTGAAATAATTATCGGAGATAGCTATATATAATATATAATTATATACACAAAAGGTAGAGATATGAAAATGCCTCCTGAATGATATAGTAATTAAAGAGATTTAATTTCAGTAATCCGACATACACGTTCAGCTTGAACGATAAACCAGTTGGTTCTGAGTATTTCGATATCAATTAAAAATAAATCTTCCTCATTTACGTTCTATTTATACATGTACCATATCCATATTCGCATATATCGGTAAAATATATCATTGAAACATGCGCGCGATATGGATATATATATATACCTCATCTATTTTTTTCTTCTTCTCAATATAGTAATATATCATCAGAAATATTTTATAAAAGATGAAAAAATTTTATAAAAATTTTATGAAAATATTTCAATAAAAAATATATTTTCTCTGACATTCGACTGAAATATTTTTCAGTTGGAACATTATTTTTCAAGTAGAAAATTGTTTTTAGCATTCAGAATATTCTGAGATGGAAAAAAATACTTTATTAAAAATTATATTAGAAAAAAAACCGGGGATCAATATTATAAATTATTAATCTTTTGTTAGTTTTTTTTTTTAATTGGATTTTTGTATATGGTTAAATTAAAAGTTAGAGTTTCGATTTCCTCCCACTTTTTTATATTATTTACAAAAAATTGTTGAAGAAGGCTAAACATTTTTTAATGTTTCTCCCAAACAACATTTTGTGGAAGTTTATTTTTTCCTTTTGACAAGTTTCTTTTTTTTTACACATTTAGTGTTTTTTTTTTTTTATTTGTTAAACTTAACGTTTGGCAAATATTGGGAATTTTTTTACCCTGTGGAAAGAATTTTCCTCTTTTTGCCGTAACCTATTAATTTTCCCAAAATTATATTTCTCTCGCGAAAGTGAAAATATATATAATGACCGCTAGCCAGTGAAACCAACTAAACCACAATTGTCCAAGTTGATAGTTGACCTCGCTTCACTTATATAATTTTTCCACAAGTAAAAATACATATTTAATTAAAATTTTTTTCATAATTTTTTGGAAGTTTTCACTAGAAACATTTTCATGTGTTTTATTTTTAAAAATTGCAGGAGTTATTAAAAGGGTTTTTTCTATTAATAATTAATATATCGTTTATATTCATATAATTTGGAATTATTTAACAAAATTTTTTGAAGTATCTATTGAGAAATTTTATTACCAGGACAAAATTTTTTTAATTTCTTACTGAAACAGGAAAAAGTATTTTGAAAATCAAAAAAAAATTTCCTTTGTTTTCGCTGGTGAATGGAAAGAGATTTTAATTGAGAAATAGTTTCTTGTTGAAATGAGCTTGGAGTTTAAGTTTCTAAAATGAGCAAATACTTTGAATGAGTCATTGATCCTTTTTCTCTTCTCCTTCTACTTTTCCATACTTTAAAGCAAGTTAAATGGAATTTTGCAAAGAAATGGCACCTGCAGGAGTTTCTCTTTTTTTTCCATTGATGATTCAGAATAGCAATAGATATCTGATGTCTTCCACTTGCCTGATGTTCAACGAGTCACCTCCATTAAACTAATCGATAACACTCTGATAAGCTTGGTTGGCTTATCCTCCTTCCGTTTGAACTCTTACAAACTTCCTTTAACAATCGCAAATTCCGGAATTTACAAGTTCTCTAAAAGGAAACAATTCGAAATAAAAAAAATACTTCCTCCTCTTTTTCTGTAAAAAAATTCACCTCCTGGATTTTTTTTTTTGAATTTTTAATTACATTAATTTATTTGTCAAATAAAATTTTCATTCGAAACAAATAAAAGTAAATAAAAAGCTTTGCGACTGTTTTGGAGGATCAATTCTAAAATCGTTTCGAGGACTATTTTCAAAGGCAATTTTAGATTTATTGGGGCACTTCGCACGAGACTATTGAGAAATTAAAGTTACGAGAGAATTGATCGACTTTTCAGACATGATGTCAATTTATCCTTTCGACGTGAAAAATGACTAACGATCTGAAATTATGCCATTGTAGAAAAAAATTTCTAATCAGTGTCAATTATTTTCAACTTTCGAGAAAAATTAAATTCATTCAAAATTTTATCAGAAATCAGTCTTTTGAAATTACTTTATTATCAGTTGCTGGAAGATATGAATTTCAACCGAAAATATTAACCACTTCCTGGAATATTGTAATTGATTTAAAATAAATAATAATAATTTTAAATATTTGCAATAGAAGTGGGAATAATTTCGAATATTATTACATATTGAAAATAAAGTTTCTTTCACAGTTTAATGGCAAATTCCCTCTCAATATCCTGTGATTGTGACACGATCTCTCTTGGAGGAGAGTAATAAAGAAAAAAAGAGAAATGAGTATTTTTTTCTTTCTTTCTGGAGAAAAAAAAAACTTCCTCAAGTTGAACGAAATTTACCCCCCGAAGGTAAATTTATTTAAACGAAGCCATTCGAAAACGGATGTCTATCTTTCTTACATTTCAGTTTTTATTTCCCCCCTTTTCTCTTCTTTAGTTCAATCTTCTTTTCCTTAACTATTCGACCTTAACACTCGACCCATTAATTTTTCATCGAGTCAGCAGACCTGCTCCTCACTGCCTTCTCTTTTTCATCTTCTTCAACTCCGTCTCCCGAAGCTTCGTTCAAGCACCACTTATCCCTTCGTTCAGTAAAAGCGAAAAGAGTGAATAAAAATATCTTTAGGACCGCAAGCAAAACGTAGATTGAAGTCGCAGTTCGATGATCGATTCGTTGTCCAAACTTTGATAATATTGAATGGTGATTGGCTCGAAATTGCATTTTTTTCCACTTTAAGTTTTTTCCGCTATTTCCTCTTACGTTGAATTGTTGAAATATTTCGCAACAAAATTGAACAAAAAAATTGAAATACAGATTTGTACTCTAATTTCAGAAATTTGAATTTAAAATTTTAAACAATATAATTTTTTTGAATAATATTTATTCTATTTATTCTACTCAAAAAACATATATATATACGGAATTCAAAACATTATATGGTCAGACAAATTTCATCTCCGAAGAGGTTTCTCGAAATATTACTTTCTATATATATTTTATGCAGATGCGAATAAAATGAAAAATCGATATACGGAATATGTTATCGTAAAATTTCTTGACAACCTACGCTGAACAATTTTTCCTGACGTTTACCGGAAAGTTCTCATCACTAATTTCAAAGTTTTTCTATATCCATCTTACGATCTCTCAACTTTATTTCCTGACAGAATATTTTTTTCTGGCTCTGCTTTTAATACATTAATTCCCAAGATATCTGAAATGTTTTGAGACAAGCAAAATTATTCAATTTTATTTCTATTAATTATCGAATGATAATAATTACTCTACAGTAGTAAAGTCCCTATATGCATAGTCAGACGAGCAAAGAAATTAAAATTCATCTTCAGTAGTATAAGTCAATATATCGTCGAACAGTAATTATTTATTTTACTTGCATTAATTATAATTACGCCGCAAGTAGAAAAGGTATCTGCCTAGTCAGACAGGTAATTAAAATTAGTTCACAGTAGTATAAGTCAATATATTGTCGGCCAAGGAAAATTATTATATTTTATTTTTATTAGGGGAGAGTGGGGCAAGACGGGGTTGCGGGCAAGACGGGGTACCGGCCCTAATTAACAAACGAATTAACCAATCGCGATCATG
>JUFY01028744.1:0-54912 GCA_001855655.1 Leptopilina clavipes | reverse complement strand
TTTATTTGATTCAAATAATTGATTACTTGCCTATTATCAAATAAATATTTACTTGAATCAAATGATTTTTATTTAAATCAAATAAACTGAAACTAAAATAATAATTTCTGTATTCGAATCAAATACTATTTAATTGACTCAGATAAAAATTATTTAAATAAATATTTATTTGATAATAGACAAGTTATCGGTTATTTGAATCAAATAAATTTTTCTTCAGTGTATTACTGCACTTAAAAAAACAATAATTACCTAGTAATCATTATTATTAAAATTATTATTCTAATATTCTTATTATTATTACTATTGTTATGATTATATATAATATTATTTATAATATTGTGAATATTGCAACAGATACTTACAGAATGAGAAATTTTTTTTCTAATTTATATTATCTATAATAATTTTATGCTAGTGTTGAATAATTCTGATTACTTTGTCAGGGAAAAAAAGACAACTGAATGTAAATTATCAACGAGAGTTGAATAAATCGAATTCACCTAAAGTTTGTTGATTACCAAGGCAACGCGAAATGGAAGACATCTTTACTCGCTTCACGTTCAATATGGAAAAATTCAAATTTTCCGAGAACAAATATTTTTCATTCAATATATCAAAAGTGAATAATATTATAAATATTCATGCGAGAGGAAGAAAGAGATTTCAATTTCAATTTACTAATTGACCAAATATCCCTGATGTAAATTTTTTTCTCTTTTTATTTTTATCTAAAAAAAAAGTGGATGAAAATTGTAAACAGTTGAAAACTGTCTAGTGTATATAGACACATCGTCATTTATTGGCGGTGTTTGCTCTTTTTTTTTTGTAGTGTTGTAACGTTTCAGTAAATATATAAGGCTAACAATTGTTCTTTACGGTTAACAATGTTTTTTTTAGCAATCGAGAGAATTAATGACTCGTTTAGATTTAAGATACGCAATTAAACGAATAATCACAAAATAGGGGAATAAATAATTAGTTTATAAGGATGAGAGGTAAATTTATGCTCCTTTTGGGTAGGAGATTTGTTTTTTAAATTGTCCTGAATTCGTTGGTACGAAAAAATGATTACTTATTCTAAATTACAATAAAAAAAATGCATTCTCATGAGAAAGCAAAATTTATTTGATTCAAATAACCAATTATTTGTCTATCAAATAAGTAAAAATTATTTAAATAAATATTTATTTGATAATAGTAAAGTAATTCATTATTTGAATCAAATAAATTTTTTTTCAGTGTAAAATATGGCCAGACATTAGAAAACCCGTAAAATTGTTCTTTTTTGACAAAACTATTGCAATAATTAATATATTGTAATAATTAATACGTAACAAAAATATTTAAAATTAAATAAATAAATGTCTTTTACAGGAGATCTTTCTGCCCCTTTACATCCTGGGGATTTTGATTGTGGTCAAGGTATTAATTCCTAATCCGAATTATCCTGCAATGATCACTCAAAGGCAGGAAGGGGATGTTTTCGAGTTCTTTGATATCAACAAAACAATCGCAGTTGTTCCCAATTCAAATGAAACTCAAGTGAGTACAAGACAAATTTTTATAACTTTTATATAAAAAAAAAAACAAAAAGAAAAAATAAACTTCTAAAAAAGATAAAAGGCATATATAAAAAGAATGTTTCAATATAGAAAATCAATAAAGATTTCACGTCAAAGAAATTTAGAAAAAATTTATCAATTTATAAATTTAAATTTAAACCTGTCATCCTTCACACAGAAGACTTTGTGTTACTTTTGCAAATAAGGGGAATGGACTTCCATTATAAGGAACAGAACCGCTTTTCCTACTTGAAAACTTGACTGTATAACAGCTTCTTAGGGGGGAGGGGAAAATCGTAAACTTTATAAGTGCTTTCGTAACCATATCGATCGGCTCATATACCATAAAACCATCAATGTTTTATTTTTATATACTTTCTAAACAAATCGAGTCATACTATACGAGTTTCTGTATTCAAAACGACCAAAATTCTAAAAAAATTTCCCCTGAGATATTTTCTAATAAAAGAAAACTTGATACAACATTCAGAGAATTAATCAAATAAAATAATGTATATCGTACATTAATAAATATAATTATAGACAAAAATCTTTCAAGCTTAAAGTCGGAAAATTTTGTCAATAAATATTTAACAACGAGAGAGTTGGCTTAGTGCCATTCAATGATTCACTGCGAGAATAAAAGATCATCACAGGTGCAAACGTTTTCAAATATTTTTCACCTGATGACGAATTTTTTTTTAATGCAGTTTTATTTAAATTTCATGTATATTTTTACAGACGTTTTTAAATTCCATGAATTCTCTGTGGATGAGCACGTGGGAATATCGAAAACTTCCTTTAAGTTTCATGATGTACGACACAAAGGATGATCTACAAGCGGCTTATTGGAGAGATCCTGCCAGTGTACCAATAGCAGTTATTTTCGAAAATCCCTCACCGATATCTCAAAATTTATCGTAAGTATTATTTTAAATGAATTTTTCCAACCGGAGAATAACATATAATACATCAAACAAAATCAAAAAATTCTTTCAAATTGAAATTCCACCTCCAATGATTTGGCAAATTCTTATAAAATTTTGAAAATCAAAAACCAATTTCCCTAAACTGCTGTTAATTATTCTTTGAAATTTCCTCTCTAAAGAGACGCTAACTTATTGCTATCATTATATCGCGCGACGATGCTTAACCCAATTACTATAAAATCCATAGCCACTGTTGAACATTTCCTTTCTGTCTCGATCATGTAGAAAATGTATATATCTTTATATAATGAAATTACTAAAGAGCACATAAATTGAAAATGATTATATAGGTTTACCACGAATTTGTACTACACAATTATTCTCACTTTAGCCCTATAATTTTACTTTCAAATATATAACTATAGTTTTATATATAGTAAAAAAAATATTCTTAGGTATCGATTTTTATATTTTGCTTCAAATAATTCAAAAATTATTTTTCACCATTTGTTGCAGATATGAAATAAGAATAAATCCTACGCATACAATGCCCCCATCTCCCGCAGAAAAACATTCATCACCTGTTACGTGTCGAAAAAATTTCAGTCATTGGATGGGTGGACTTTTGTCAATAGAAACTGGCAGAAATTGCCCGGCAAATAATTACTTCACCTCAGGATTTATGGCCTTGCAGTTGATCATGGACATTACAAAAATTAGAGTACGTAATTTTAATTTATTCACAAAAAATAATTAATAATTAATTATATTATTAATTATTAATTATATGAAATCCAAAGTTATTTTTTCATTTTTGCAAATATTATAGGTATTATTGATTATTTATGTATATGCAATTTAAATATCATGCGCCGAGTTAAAAAGTTCGTTTCAAGTTTTATGAATTTATAATTTTTTTTTTGTATGTATTATGATGTGATGGAGAATTATATTTTCTCATTACAGTTAGACACGAAGAATAATGAAATAACAGTGCCTGATATAAAATTAGAAATGTTTCCAAAGGAAGCTTTCACGGCGGGTAAGCAAATAAGTTCCATTTTTTACGGGAATATTTATTGATGCACTGAAAAAAAAATTATTTGATTCAAATAATGAATTACTTGACTATTATCAAATTGTCAATTAAAATTTAATTAAAAAATAAAATTTATTTGATACAAATTAATATTTATTGAGTCAACTAAATGGTATATTTGACTCAAATACAGATTATTTCAGTTTACAGTTTTTTCGATTTAAATCAAAATTATTTGATCCAAGTAAATATTTATTTGATAAATATTCGGTTATAAATGAAATAAATTTCTTTTCAGTGTAATAATAATTATCCAATGATTTAATTAATATAAAAACGAATTTAAAATCTTTCATGAAACCGAAATAATTTCGCAAATGAAGTTGTTTTTTCAAAATGTTTCAAAAAGATTAGTCAACGTTAATTGAAATCGTCATTTACTTTCACAGACTGGATGCTTGCTTTTAGGGTGGTAATTCCACTCTATATGGTAGTTGCTCTGTCTCAATTCATCACATACCTCCTAATTCTAATAGTCGGCGAGAAGGAAAATAAAATCAAGGAGGGTATGAAAATCATGGGCTTAAAGGATTCTGTCTTTTGGTACATAATAATCAAAATACTCCTTATTTCACAAATTAAAAATTGTTCCTTCTTTCTTTATAGAAAAATTATTTTCTTTTACTTTAGAGAAATTAAAGTGAAAAGAAAAATTAACAAAAAAAAATTAATTACAGGTTATCCTGGTTTATCATCTATGCAATATTTGTTCTATTGCTCTCGGCGGTGGCAGTTGTGCTTCTTTTTACACTACAAATGTTTCAGCATACGCATTTTCTACCGATATTTTTGCTCGTGGTACTTTACAGCTTCTCGGTGATTATGATTGCTTTCATGTTGACGCCATTCTTCGACAAGTCTCGGGTAAGCTGACTTAACTAATCATCATCATCAACAGACAAAGTAGATTTTACCGCGAGCTAACTTTTAAGTAAATTGTTTATCCCCATTATAGACCGCAGGTGTTCTTGGAAATTTCGCCGTAACTATACTCAGTCTTGTGTACTTCATTCAAGTCTTCGTTGATGATTCTAGTTCAATAGCTTTCTGGGTGGTTTCCCTTTTGAGTCCCACATGCGTTGCTTTAGCAATGGATAAGGTAAGACAAGATTTCGTTTTTGGATCAAAATTATTTTTTGGCTAATAAATTATTCCTATAGTAATACTTCGACATTATTTATGGTTCAATTCCATCAAAACTGAAAAGATTTTATAGACTTTAAACTTTGTCCTAGGCTCTTGTGTTAGATCTTCAAGGCGAGGGTGTGAATTTTGAGAATCTTTGGTCCGGTCCAGGAATTCCATTCGGTGGCAGCATTGTAATGCTGACTTTAGATATAATTCTCTACGGATTGCTGGCTTATTATCTGGATTCTGTTATTCCGAGTAAGATATATTGATAACGTGAAAGGCGTAATTAAAATCGTATTCCAAATTAGCGAAATTTATAAATCATTAATCATCTTTTAAGGTGAATACGGTATCAAAAGACCCGCTTGGTTTTGTTTCGTTCCTGGATTCTGGTGTAAAAAAAAGCCCCAAAGGGTAATATTCTCAAATAACTATTAAAATATATGAATATTTACAAATTTCTAAAAGTTAAAGAATTAATTTCCGATCTACCGAGGGGGAAGAGTGATTAATTTTCAAAATGTCTAGGCACCCACATCAAATGGCGAATCGAATTCCTTTATCCCAGGAGAAGAGACAAATCGAGATGTGGAGCCAGTGGTGCGGGAAATGAAGGGTCGTGAAGCAATAAGGATAGTCGACTTGTATAAATCGTATCACAAATGTCGTAGACCAGAAACGAAAGCTGTCAATGGCATCAATTTAACGATTTATGAAGGGCAGATTACTGCTATTTTGGGTCACAATGGTGCGGGGAAAACTACACTGTTCAATATTTTAACAGGACTCACAGCCCCAACGGCAGGAACAGCATTTATTTTCGGCTACGACGTAAGGGATTCTAATGACATGCACATGATTCGAAGTATGACAGGAGTTTGTCCACAACATGACATCTTATTTGATCTCCTAACACCAAGAGAACATCTTGAGTTCTTTGCTGCCGTCAGAGGAATTCCAAGGTCCATGATAGAACCAGAGGTACAGTTTCCTTTTTTAAGAACATAAAACATTTCCAGAATACTTCAAAACTACTCCAGATTACTTCCTCGAATTATTATTTAACAGGTTCAATCTAACGGATTTATTCTTCATGTAAATTTTTCTCAGTAACGAATTTTGATCAATTAAATTTTTCTCTCCTAGGTGAAGAAAACATTGAAAGATATTGATCTGATCGAAAAGGCGGACACATTCGCAAAATACTTGAGCGGTGGTCAAAAACGAAAACTATCAGTTGGAATTGCAATAATTGGCGATCCAAAAATAATAATTCTGGATGAGCCAACAGCGGGAGTTGATCCCTATTCAAGGAGACAAATGTGGTCCTTCTTACAGTCGAGAAGACACGGAAAAGTTATTTTACTCACGACACATTTTATGGATGAGGCGGATATCTTAGCTGATAGGAAGGCAGTCATTAGTAAAGGAAAATTGAGATGCTGTGGAAGTTCCTTGTTTCTTAAAAATAAATTTGGAATTGGCTATCACTTGACGTATGTAACAAAACTCTTCCCTAGCTTCCTTTTCTTTTCAAAGTACGAAAAAAAATCCAATTTCATCTATTTTTCAGTCTCGTTCTAGAAGGAAACTCCAGAGAAAATGCAATAACACGTCTAGTAACTTCTCACGTCTCAAAAGCTGAAAAAGCAAGACGACATGGTCGCGAATTGAGTTTTATTTTACCGCACAATTCAGTGGAAAATTTTGCACCACTTTTTTCAGCTATTGAGCAGGAAATCAAAACAAGAACGGCACGATTGGGCATCAGTAGTTATGGCGTTTCAATGACAACATTAGAGGAAGTTTTTCTACATTTGGAAAAAGATGAGGAAACCGAATGCACGATGGATAATTTATCGAAGAAAATGGTACGAAATCGTGCACTAAGTCGTTCGCTATCGTTACAATCAAAGAGTACGTCATATCAAAGTTTACAGAATGAAGGTGCACTGGTACAACCCGATGGACAAGTTAAAGGTTAATATTTCATCATCGACGCAGTAGAATTGAAAGAAGAAGAAAAAGAAGAATTAAATTTTGTATTATTATATTTTAGGAGCTGCTGAAATGCAGGATGGTGTAAACGAGAAAAACCCCGCTATACTTGGCCTTGGTCTGGACCCCATTAAAATCCGGCCTAACTGTCTCCAAACTCTCTACGCAATGTTGCGATTACGAGTTTTAAGATTGTTACGGAATATTCAACTTCTTTATTTTATGATTGTTGCTCCACTTGCCCTTGTTGCTCTCGGATTGTACGTGAACAGCATTCAAAAAGTCGACATGGGAATACAAAGTCTGTCCCTAAACAACGGTAAATTCAATTTTCTATAGATAGACAAAAATTAACTTTTCTTTTAATTTTACCTAATGTTTCGTCTTTTTAAGATACATATCTGGACGAAACAAGAATTCTCTTCTCGAATCAAAGCAGTCGTGATAATTCCCCATTGTTAAATCAAATCAGACAGGACGTAAATTATCTGGAAGAATTCAAGGGGAAATATGCCGATCTTCTCGATATGGCACCACACATGGCTGTTTTGAATATCAATTCAAATGACAATGAGCATTTGAATTTGACAATTACCTACAATGACACCATGCAACATTCATTGCCGGTTCTTGCAAACATCATCTCCAATTCGTACCTAAGGTGAATATTTCAACAATGTTGGTATAGTTAATTATTATCCATAAACTTTGATATTTGAACAATTTCCATTTTACAGACTTTTAAAGAAAACGGACGACGTAAATCTAATCAATGTTACAAGTCGACCGTTCCAACAGACATCACAACCCCAAGAATTTAATATCGGTGTCGCGAGTTCAGCACTTTTGATCGGAATGGATTTTGTACTAGTACCAATTACTCTGGCTGTTGATATGGTTTATGATCGAGAGGTATGTTCTTCACAGAAAACTAATTATTTATGTGCAAAATCTAACTAAATCTAAATTTTTCTGTTATAAACACGAGAAAGATTATTCAAATCGATTGTATTAGAATTTTAATTCGCAATTTACTCTGATGCAATTTAGATAAAAGCAAAGAATCAACTCCGTGTGAATGGCCTCTCGTTTACGATGTACTTTATCACGTATTTTATCGTCTTGGTTGGATTGATGAGCATCATTTGCCTCTGTATACTTGGAATTATATTCCTCTTTGATGTCCCATCACTTCAGGAAATTCCTGCACTTCTCACACTTGGCAGTTTGCTCATGCTTTATTGTCCATCGTCAATATTGTTCTCCACATGTCTCAGTTATATATTCGATAAAATGGATTCAGCTCAAAGTATCTTGCCGAACATTGCAACATTTTTTGGACTCATACCATTTCTACTTGTGATGATTCTAGACATGTTGGGAGTCGGTGAGTCTTATGATGAAAAAATTTGTCAAAATGATATTTAACACTAATTGTTACTTTTCAGGTGGAACTGCAGCATTTGCTCTTCATGTCGTATTTTCCTTGTTAAATACAATGTACGTTCCGTATGCGGCTGTTTATTATGTGGATCGAGTCCACCTTATGTGCTCAATAAACACGGCTTGTCAACATTTGACATTGTCCGATTATCTGACGACTGAAATAATCATCATGGGTGTTGGAGTTATTCTTCATTGTCCGGTTTGGTTCTTTGTTCTACTTCTATTGGACATCAAAAAGAGCGGTGGCAACATCAGCAATTTATTTAAATATTTTAACGTAAGTTTTCCGTTGCAACAAGAACGTTAATATTTTGAAATGTGGTAAACGAACAATAAAATTTTTTCAGAGAAACGGTGGTTCAATTGGAGAAGAAATTATGGAGAACAATGACATTGGAGAACATGAGGACACAGACGTGAAAAATGAGAGGCAAAAAGTTTTCAATTTAATGACAAGTTCGGCTGTTCAGGAACCTCCTGTTGTTCTAGTTCAAGTAAATAATACAATTCAATAAATAATAATCGCGATAAGAAAATCGAAAGTTAATTTTAAATTACGTTACAGAATTTAAGGAAAGAATATCAACGGGAAGTTGGTTGTTGCAATTGTTGCACAAAACGTGAACAACAAGCAGCGCCTTCGAGTAAATTGGCGGTGAGAAATTTATCATTGGCTGTTGAACCAGGTGAAGTTTTCGGTTTATTGGGTCACAATGGAGCGGGAAAAACGACAACAATGAAAATAATAATCGCCGAAGAGGCAGCGACACGGGGCAAAGTTCAAATTAGCAGTTTGAATATCAATTCTCACATGAATGAAGCCTTTCGAAAAATGGGTTACTGTCCTCAACACGATGCTCAATGGAAAAATATCACAGTCAGGGAACATTTAGAATGTTATGCTGCAATCCGCGGCGTACCTTGGGTCGAAATCAATAGGTATTTATCACAAAAAAAGGAATCAAATATGTCAATTTATCCCCAAATTTACCCGTTTTTTTTTTTTTGCAGAATCGTAGATTTATATTTGTCCGGTCTACAAATTTACGAACATGCCGATAAACAAACTCAGGAATGTTCTGGAGGAACTAGACGTAAACTCAGTTTTGCAATGGCAATGGTAGGAGGACCAAAAGTTGTTCTTATGGATGAGCCTAGCACCGGGATGGATCCAAGATCAAAAAGGTTCCTCTGGGACACAATTCTCGCCAGTTTCCAGGTATGAAAATAACCTATTTTTCCAATCTACTTTTTCTGGAATAAGTACAAAGAAAACAAAATTTGATACATTCAATTTTTTCGTTTATAATTAGGGTGGCAGAGGTGCAATATTAACGACTCACTCCATGGAGGAAGCCGACGCACTTTGTTCACGAGTTGGAATTATGGTGAAGGGTGAATTGAGATGTATCGGTTCAACACAACATTTGAAAAATCTCTACGGAGCTGGTTACACATTGGAAATAAAACTTTTGGGTGGCGATTCAACTCCAACAACACCGTCTTGTGATAGAATGACAGCATTAAAAGAATTCGTTGCAGGATTATTTTCCGATGCAAATTTAGAGGAAAGTTTTATCGATAGACTGGTATTTTCTGTGCCCCAACACGCGGTACATTCGCTGGCCGAATGTTTCACCCAGTTGGAAAAAGGTAATATCAGAAATTTTCATTATGTAATTTTTTTCCCCCTAATAAGCAAAAATAGAAACCTAAAATTGAAAATTGTTTCTTACAGCTAAACTAGAATTAGATATCGAGGAATACAGTTTTAGTCAAACAACATTGGAACAAGTGTTCCTTAAGTTCTCTCACTACGATGACATGAACGAAAAGGAATGATGACAAAAAAAAAAAAAAAAAACAAAAATGTTTAGCGCTTAAAAAAACAAGTGATAAGTGATAAGTCCATTCCATGAAGCGAGTGAGATTATATTTTCAAAAAGACGCGCAAGTATGATAAAAAGAAGAAGAAAAAATTGATCCAAGTCCCTGCAAGAATGATTGCAAAAAAAAGTCGATTGAGTGCTTGTAAAAACACAAATTACAGACAATTTGAGAGAGTAAGCAAGTCTTCAAGTGATTTGGACTTGGAATTTTAAACTTGTGAATGATGCGAGAATACAAGGATGAAGAGTGGTCAGGGACCATTTTGGAAGTGTGTTCTTATATCAATTGTACTTTTTTTCCGCAGTCATATGTATAATTGTCCTGCAATTTGCCTTGATCGCTTTTTAACAGAAAAAAAAATTCATCATATTTTTAATTTTAACTCCTAGTATAATTCTTTTAAGAATACAAAGTGGGAATTTTTTTTTGCTAATTTAAAAAAAGTATGTATGGAGAAACAATCTCATTTGTTGATTTTTATCGTGAAAAGTGGAAGTCAACAAATTGTGATTTTTCAGGGTATTCCAACGAAGGGTATTCCATTTTTGTATTCAATGTTATAATTGACAAATTATTTGCAAATAAAAATATGTCAACGTCCGATAATCCTTCGTTGGAAAACCATGTTTTCATCGAGAACTGACAATGGACCGTTTTTTTACGTCTTTTATGAAAAATTAACGCAAAATAGAAATACTAATAAGATGCGTTAAACATGTTATAGTTAGGAACGAAAAAGCAAAGTGATTACTGGATAAATTTTCTTTTCTTTCATTTTTAATTTATCTCATTCTTTAAATTTGAATTGGCAAAAAGTACCTATTTAAATTTAAAGAGCAAAATAAATAATTTACCAGGTTACGATTAATTAATTACTGCTATATAAAAATTATAATTTAGCTAATTATTTTTAAGGCATACTTTCATTTTTTTTGTCAATTTTCATTTTTCTATAATTCACGTTTTTAAATGTAAATTATTTTATCATTTAATTTTAGATAAATTGAAAATAAGATAAAATAAAATATTTAATAAGTAATCATGAGTCTCACGAAAGTTAATTAATTATTAATTAACATTAGTTAATTATCATCGAAACAGAGAATTCGTTTTGTGATATTCAAACTTTTACTCGATTGTACGTTCCAAAAAAAAAACACTGAAAACAGTATTTTTTTACTTTTTAATTAAAAATTTTTTTTGAATTCAACACTGTTTTGTGATAACGTATTTTACGATTTTGACATACTATCATTTACTATCGTAAAGTTGTTATAAAAACTTTATCAAAAAATACGAAAATTATTAAAAAAAAAAAAAAAAGAAAAAAAAATGAAAGAGAGAAAAAAAGAACGTTTCTTAAGAGAGTGCAATCCTTTTAAAGTTGTCACGAAAGTGAGAATACTTTTTTTAAAATATTGAATCTTTGTAAGAAACAATATATATATATATATATAAATAATTAACTATAGTTACAAAAAAAAATTGTAAAACATGATCGAAGAATTCTAGATAAATGTGAGATTGTAATAAGGGCGCGTGTATATCATGTTTGTTTTTTCAGAGAGCAAAAAATTTAGAGAGCTTTCGCAAAAGTCAACTTTATAAATTAAAAAATGATTAAGGGAGTTTAGAATTTATCATTAATGTAGTGAAAAAAAATGTGTCTGACGAAATGTCAAGGGCATATGTACTGAAATGAGAAATACTCGTATATCAAATATTACATCATTTCACTTGTACAAATTAGTATATCAAATAATACATTTTTAGGAATTTTCTTAATCTTGCTTAATCTTAAGAGAACACCGGATCATAAATTATAGATTGTTATCCAAAACCTGAGCAATTGTGAGTAGGTTAATTAAACAATGGACATTCTAAATTATTATCTATTCATTAATTTTTCTTCCTCTATGGAAGTTATTTTTAATCCAAATCTCTTTAATGGGACGTGATAACGAATTTATTCCGTTCTGTTTGAAATTTCCAACAATCTTCTTAATTTACTTAAACATTTTTATTTTCATTGCAAAAAAATAAAATTTCTAATTTTATTTGTATAATTTAAATAATTCAGACTTTGTCGATTAATTAATTAATTAATTAATTATAAAAAAAATCCCAAAAAAGTCCTCAAACTTAAAATCTAATACTTAGAAAAAAAAATTTATTGTCGGATATTTTTAACAGAATAGTCTGAATTTCGATTGAAATAAAAATCGAATTTTCAATACGCTGAAACGTTTAATTTTAGAAAAATTAGTCCTAATGACTAAAAGACAAAAAAAAACTTTGTAAATAACGAACGTCAAGATTGATTTTTTGCGAAAAAATTTGATTCTCATAGGTAGGTATGTGTGCACAAGCAACATGGAAAGAATGATAAAAAGTGTGAGAGTACAATCGAAAGCAGAAATTTAAATTCATAGTCGAATCCTAGAAAAAAAATTGCTCCAAAATCAAATTTTAATTTAAATTAAATTGAATTTTAATTGACAATTAATTTTCAGTTTCAAATAAAAAAATTTTTTACTTTTTTATTGTAAAATTCAATTTAAATTTAAATTAAAAAGAAAAAAAATGCGAGCAAGACAAAATCCAAGAGTAAAAAATGTAATCTACTCTTTTACGATTTTAAGAAAAAAATAAAATAAAATAAAACAATGGCTAGTCGATTTCAAAAATCTGCCAAAGAGAGTAATCTGGGATCGATTAGCTCAAAAAACGCAACTGCAAGGACTGAATGAAAAAATAAAAAAAATAAACATTTTGTAGATGAAATTTTAGGTAGTGCAATTTGAAAACTTTTTTTCACAATGGGATTTTCTTTTTGTAAATACGATGTTACACGAAAAATTAAAAAAAAAAAAGAAATCATACTGTAATGAATATGGAAAAAAAAATTATGAGACGCAGGTGCGTATTACTCGCATTTACAGGGATTTTTATTCCCTCTAGTGATTAAAAAATAGTATAAAAAATTTAGTCAATTATGATCATTAAAAAAACAATTGTTACTAGTTTTTGCAATTTTATCAAAATTTGAAAACAAAAACAATGTTTTTTTATTGTTAAAAAATTAAATTGCGCTTTCAACGATTTATTCTTTCTCATTTAAAAAAAACTATCACCGCATTAATTTCTATATACATAAAATATACATAATTATATATATATAGTTATATATATATAAATAATCTGCAAGCAATAGAAAATTTTAATTTGGACTATTATGCTTAATTCTTATTAATAAATAAATTGTTTTCACTATTGGATTGTGAATATCGAATTGAGAGAAAATGTTGCCTCAGTTTCCTTGCTGTTTCAAAAAAAAAAGTCGATATTGCAGACTTCCAAATGCAATTTTTCTACACACACACAAAAATTCAACTTTTAAACTATGTATATTTAAAAAAAAAAATTGTAAAATAGCGAATACGTATTAACGCAAAAAAATGTGTTCAACTTAAAATTTACGTTTATAAAACGTAAAAAAAAACTGATGAAATTATAGCGCTTTATGCGCTAATTCGTAATCGCTAGAAGAATTATTGACATTTTTATTCTATTGTATAATTTTGATAATTTTAAGTAGATTTTTTAAAAATCATGAAAAGGAACCACAAAATCATTTTTATCAGCAAATCACTTAATCATCTGCAAAAACAATTTGTAGTGATTCGCATTGATATGTATACAAAATAATAAAAAGAAAAAAAATGAAAAACAAAAGAACAGAGGAAACTGATATCGGCATGTGTATTTATTGTGTAAAATGAATGTAATGAAGTGTTTGACAAAAGCTTTTTCACTAATAAAAATTAGTGAGACATTGAATATTACTTGGCTTTTTATTAATTCACTTTTAAATTAATAAAAGAGAACCATGTTTAATTATTTTAAAAAATGAATTGTTATATATATTTGCTCTTTGGTTTTAAAATATTCCGAATTCCTAACACTTTCGAAAAAATTCCTAAAAACTTTCTAATCGAAATAATTAAACTTGGAAATTATTCCTGACTGACGAAAATCAAGAAATTTTGCTATGAATAATTTCTTTTATAAAGTAGTAAACAAATCGAAAAGATATTTCACAAAATAAAGAAATAGTATATAATAAAAAAAGTGGGAAAAATCTATCGGTGACAAAGTGGATTTGAAAAAAATGAAAAATCAATTATTAAAAATTTTTTAATAATTGACTTTTAATAATAGAAAATAATTAACAATACCTCAGTAAATTCTGCAAGATAAATACATCCTAATCTAAATGATAAATACAATTAAAGCATTTGTTTATTAATATTTCTAAAAAAATTAATTGTTTCAATGATAATTTTCTAAAAATAAATCTTTTTCGAAAAAGTGTAATTATTTACTTATTAATTTTCTAAAGTTTCATAATTTGAATGTTCATTTTTTGAAAGTGATAAATATTAATTATCAAAACAAATTTTAAATTACTTTTCATGATTTTTCCTTGATACTACTTATTAATTGAATTGAATATTTTTTCTTGGTTATTAATTCTTTTTAAAAAGACGAAATGTGAAAAATATAATTTAATTGTACATTAAATACTTTGAGAACGATAATTTTTGAAAAACTGCGATTATTATATTTCCGCGAGACACAAGAAAAAATCACCCTAATCTAAAACATAGAGAAATTGAAAATCCACTCACTAATTAAATAAATTAATTCATTTTGAATGCCAAACTGATTTAATTAGTGGTCACTAACAGATTTTTCAAATTCATTACAATTTGCATCTCATGGTGCAAAAGGGACTGACCATTTGTAGATAGTTTGCGTGAGTCCGTTGTGGAATTGATGGGATTTCCCTTTCTCTCGATGGTCAATTTTTTCCCTGTTCTTCAGATATTCCTGTAAAGAAATATTGAAATAAAATAATCAAATATTTAAAAATGATTATAAACAGTTGTTAAAGTTTTTAATAAAAAAAATTACCTATATTTAGAATTCTTTAAAGATTCCAAATATTCACAAACACTCGAAATAAAATAATTGAATCATCGAAAGTATAAGAGTTCAAAGTAATCCGAATTTTTTTTTTTATTATTTTATTAATATTTACTGTTTAATTTATTTTAACTTTATTGACTGTGTACTTTACTAATTAATAATTAATATTTTAATAAAATTTAAAAATATTCAACACTTCTAAAATTTAGAATTTTATTTTACGAATCAAACGAAAACTCAAAAATAATAAAAAATTGATAATATTTGTGAAAAATATACTATTTACTTTAAAATAACTTGAGCGATTCAATTATTTTTCACTCCCGCACTGATTCGAAACTTGTGAACTTTTAATATTACTCCAAAAGTTAATGGTTTTGTCCTTCTAATCCACAGGTGACCCTAAAAAAAACAAATAGTAAATAAATTCTGTAAAGAAAAGCTCTGAAAATTAAATTTTAGTTTTTACATTTCTAACATATCAACTTTGTCCAAAAATGTAAAATAAAATTATTTTTATTAAAACTCTGATAAAAATTGGAGAAATTTGACATCTATTCACTTTAATTAATGAAAATATTATTGCTATAAATCAATAATTAAAATATTTTAGGACAAATCGAAACAATATCAAACAGAAACATTGTATAATTGACAAAAACCAAAAAATTTATCTCCAAAACGGAATAAAAAATTTAATTATTGAAGGACTTTGTCGATAACCTAAAATCCAGGGGACATGGGGGGGTACCCCCCGCCGGCGCAGGAAATTTAGATTATTTTTGGCAAAAAACTCAATTCTCATTAAAATATTCGCCAATTGTTAATGATATCTTACCAATAGTTGAAATTCTATGCGGCAAATAATCCTCTTAAAGTCGTTTAATCCCCAGAGATCCCTACTCTCGGTTACGAGAATTTCTCTCCGAATTTCCAAAAAAAATTTTGGAACATAACCTTTAAATGAATAGACCGGGTCTTAAACAACTTTAGCTGGTAACAATTTGCTGAGGATCCACGGGCCACCAAGTAGGAATCTGAAAAAAAAATGAATTTGCTGTTTAACAATTGTTGATGGCAGCCATCTTGAAAAATTTTTCATTGTCGCAAAATTTTCTCTTTATTTTGTATCAAAAACCAAAAATATTGATAATCCACAATGCACATAGTGTTAAGGAATATCAAATAATAACAAAACTTGTAAAAGTTTGTAATTTACCGAAATTTTATCAATTATGCGAACTTTAGATGCAACGACAATGTGTACGTCAATGGGCCTGTGCCCCTTAGAGAGGACTATACTTTTGACATGGACTGTAGCAATTATTTACCATTTCCGGTCGAGCTTTTGCAAAATATCATTCCCCCCGCTTAGAAAATCAGTTAGAACATACAGAATTCGAGCAAAAATGACAAAAATTACCAATTATGTAGGGAAAATGATCCCATTGAGAGGACAACGACCTCGAAATCTCGAGTCATGGACTGTACACTAAATATTCACCACTTCCAGTCGTACTTTTACAATATATCATTCCCCTCGTTTAAAGCAACAATTAGAATATATAAGTTGCAAACAAAATTGACAAAATCTTACTATTTTTGTAGGAAAAATGAGCAGCAACAGAAGGACGCCAACGTTCGAAAGGAGAGAATATCAACCGGAACATGTCTATGCTAAGCAGCATTTCCTACTCACTGATTGGTTGAACACTACGTTCGGCGCGAAGGACGCAAAAATCTAATTGGTGGACAAGTTTTGTCACTAGCGTATCAAAATGCATAAAACTGGTTAACTTCCGGTCAAAAATAGGCGGTAAATTTGATTTGAATAAGATATTTTGATTTTATATTTTACAAATTTTTACAAAAATTATATAAAAGAAACTCTTTTATCGTAAGAAAAACACTATTTCGTTAATAAATTAACCTCTTAATTTTAATATTCTACGCATATCTTTTTTTTATTTATTTACGTGAAGATTCGGAAATTACTTGTTCAAGTAACCCAACCCTGACTGTTATTGTCATTTGTGACTGACTTCACATTGTTTACCATTGTTATGTGACAGAAAGTTAAAAAAACGAAAAATTGTGTTAAAAATGGATATTCTCGAGTTAAAGGATGTAAAATCAGTAGCAGATATAATTCATACATATTCTGGAACAGTGAAAGAAGAATCAATTCCACTGATTATTGATAACGGTAGGTTTTTTAAATCCTAACCTCAAAATAAATCAAGTAATATTATTTATAAATATGTTTAGTAATTAGTTAAATAAATTGAGATTATATTAATTACACATATAATCTAAACAGTGAAGAATATTTTCTAGATTTTAAGATTATATTAATTACACATATAATCTAAACAGTGAAGAATATTTTCTAGATTTTAAGAAAAATTTTGTATTTTTGTAAATAGAAATTAATTGTTAATTAATCAGGTTCTTACAACTGTAGAGTCGGATGGGCAACGGACAAGGCACCACTTTTGATTTTTAAAAATCTAATAGCAAAGCCAAGAAAAGAACGAGGAAAAAAGGATGGAGAGTTACAAGTTGGCAATGATATAGCAAATATCGAAGCTGTTCGATTTCAATTAAAAACACAATTTGATCGCAATGTCGTGACTCATTTTGAGGCACAGGAACAAATATTTGATTATACCTTCACTCATTTGGGCATCGATACAGAGGGTTCAGTCAATCATCCGATTATTTTGACGGAAGCATTTCTAAATCCAAATTATTCTAGAAATTGTTAGTTATACAAATGATTTTCAATGGAAAGCTTTTTTGACACTAAAGATTTAATAAATTTTTGCTTTTTTTTAGTAATGGCTGAACTTCTTTTTGAATGTTACAACATTCCATCGTTAACTTATGGTGTCGACTGTCTTTTTTCCTATCATCATAATAATAGTCCCTCGGATGGTCTAATTGTTAGTATCGGCTATCATACAACTCATATTATACCTGTATTAGACGGGAAAGTTGATGCTGCGAATTCACGACGAATCAACGTTGGTGGTTATCATTTAACTTCATATATGCACCGATTGCTGCAATTGAAGTATCCAGTTCATGTAAATGCAATTACACCCAGTCGTGCTGAAGTAAGTTTGTTACATTAATTACAGAATTCGTCGATTTTAAGGTAAGGCGAAAAGTAAATTTTATTTTATATAATATTTAATTTTTTCTTCTAATTATGATTATTTATTTTTAGGAACTGATTCACGACCACTGCTTAATTGCTCTGAATTATCAAGAGGAAATTGCCAACTGGGCCGATCCTGATTATTACGATATGAATATTTTGAGAGTACAACTTCCATACGTGGCGCCTACAAGTACTCCGGGTTTGACAGTCGAACAGCAAAAGGAAAGAAAGCGAGAACTCGCCCGTCGACTTATGGAAATTAATGCCAGAAAACGGGAGGAAAGGGTAAATGTTGAATGGAAAAATAAATATAATACAGTTAATTAGCATTCGCGTAATTTTTTTTTAGCTCGCTGAAGACGAGGAGCAACTCAATCAATTGTTAGCAGTTCAAGATCTCCTGGAGGAAGGCGAAACGGAAGAATTCGAGGAAGCCCTAAAATCATATTCCCTCTCGAATGAGGCAGAATTAATGAAAATGATTAACAATCTACAGGCGAAAGTTGAAAGAACACGACAGAAAATAGTCGCTGCTAATTCACAAGAAGAGAATATAGTAATTGAAGAGAAGCCAAAAATTAAATCCAGTCTCCAACCAAAAGATCAACAGGATTTTGATGAATGGATCACTGGTGTCAGGAAGAAGAGGTAATTTTCTATTTTGATTTAAATTTTACTTTTTTTATGAATACAAATTTGTAATCTTAGACAAGATATATTGGATAAACGCATGGCGAAGAGGCAACGAAGGCAAGATATGGCCAAGAGGAGAACAGCAGCAGCGCAAGAGAGAATGAGAATTATCAGTCAGTTAGCAAGAAAGGAAAAAAGAGACGATGATTTTGGTATGCGAGATGAAGATTGGGACGTTTATAAAGTTATTAATCGAGTAAGTAAATCAATGAGTCGATTATTAAATACAATATTAAATACCTCTTCATTCTTAAGGAAGCAAAATTCATTTAAGTCTTTTTTTTATTGAAACAGGAAGGCGGCGATTCCGATTCTGAACTCGAGCAGGAAAAACTCATAGAACTGGAGGAAGTTTTACGTCATCACGATCCAGAATATGACGGTGCTGGATCAAGTACACCAATGGTTCCAGGTGAAACTCATCAATTACATGTTGGAATAGAACGACTTCGTTCACCGGAATTATTATTTCAGCCATCGATGATTGGCTTGGTCGAGGCTGGAATTGCCGAAACAATTGAATTTGTTTTGAAACTTTATTCATCCGAATTACAAATGAGACTTGCGAGTAATATTTTTTTAACTGGTGGACCAGCTTCGTTTCCCGGTCTATTGGATCGTTTGAAACGTGAATTGAAAGAAATTCGACCTTTTGGATCAAATTTCCAAGTGAATATCGCAAATAATACAAGTTTGGATGCTTGGTTCGGTGCACGTGATTTTGGATTAAATGGCAATTTATCCGATTATTTAGTTACTCGTAAGGAGTACGAGGAAAAGGGAGGAGAATATCTAAAAGAACATTCGTCAAGTAATATGTTTAATCCCTCTCCAGATCCATTGCCAATGTTGCAAGTTGCTGCCATTTCAGAGCAGATTGTTGTTGAGGATGCGATTGTTGACGTGGAAATTGAGTGAATTTTTTGAAAAACAAAAAAATCCAATAATTAATGCTTTGTTTCTAAATAGGTTAGTAACACAATTTTTCATTACAATAAAAAATATTAAATTTAATTAATTCGTAATATTTGAAAATTGAATTATATTTTTGATTCTTAAATTAATTTACAGTATGTTAGTATTTTTCAGAATTAATTAAGTTTTGGGAACGTATGAAGGGAAAATTGAAGGGAATATTAAAACTTAGGACATTGTCTATGGATATCTACTTTATTACACAAGTGTTTTTGTTTGTTCATGATAATACGAACAAACTACATTGTAGTTTGCCGATCACAATATACATTTCCATTGTATTTTGATCATCCAAAGACAATATTATACGGATACTTTTTTTTATTTTATTTGTTGTAGCTGTAACTTTTGGAGATAATTAATAAGATCTTAAAAGAGGTTTTTTAGGTGATCTAAAAAAAAATGTGAAAGTGATCCCTCACGCTAGCGTTTTCTTTTTTTGTTTTCAAAGTCTGACTACAGCGACCTCAGCTTATCTCATCGACTTAGGTCCACAGCTTAAAACCTAACATCACAATATAATATACTGAAAATATCATCAATCTCTATCTCTAAACATTATATCAATCTTTGTCCCCTTTAATCTTCATCATCTTTCCTTACTGATAGAGCGACAATTTCCATGAAATTAAGGAAAAAAGAAAGTGAAGACTTTTTCAATTACTCTAAAATTAAAGCATAATGGTTTCTATTTTTTCTGAATTTCGAAATTTTGGTTCTTTCTTTTCATGAGAAATTCCAAAATTTCGTTTTACAATGCTTTTTAATTAGTCGCAAACTTCAAGTTCCTTTTTTTTTTAAATTTGTGAATTCTGAAATTCAGATTTTTCGTGTTTTTCTTTGGTGATTGAAAAATAATACGACTATATTTAGAGCAATTTGAAATAAATTATTTGCAAAATTTTAACTAGAAACTTGATAAAAATTTGCAAAATTTTTGAAAGAAAAAGGAAAAAATAAATAAGAAAGAAAAGAAAAGGGACTTTTTCGTTCAAATCCACAAAAGGTCGCATTTTTCCTTAAACACAAACGAATCTTAATTAAAATAATATTCTTTATAGTTTATCACAGAATGAGGTCGCTGCAGGCTAACAAATCGCTATTTTATTTGTTGTTAAAATTTTCGATTAAAAAAAATTTTTTTTTCTTCACAAGACAATGATTCTTAATTGCCTTTTTTCCCCTTTGTATATTGAGTCGCGATTCCTATTCTTTCATAATCAAAAAAGAATACACGACTACAATAATATTCTTTATCGTTAAAATTGAGGTAGAATCCAATTTGAAGAATAAGAATAATAAACTCACACACTCTTTCTTTCTTTCTTTCTCTCTCCGATCGTATTAAAAGTGAGGATCTACTTCCGCTAACGGTAAAAGCGGATAATATTTTCTAAATTAAAAAACAAAAAACCAAAAAAATTAGTTTTTTTTGTTTTCGCATTATAATCATAATAATAATAATTCATAATTAATCATAAATTCATAATAATTCACAATAATTAGTACAACAATGGTTAATGTTCCTTAAAAACTAGTGGGTGTATGTATAATATATATATTTATAATTTTTTTTGTATGTATATTTTCGTATGAGGGTGGGCAGAGGGGCATCAATGACAGCTATATACAGTACATACTTGCCTTTAGTTTTACCATGGTTATTATGGTCTTGTATTATTGATAATTTAAATAATTATCCTTTTACACATAAAATAACCTATTTATAACATATATATATGTATATATATATTCATTTATTTATATATTTATATATTTATATTATGTATGTATAATAACTAGGTATATAATGCAGTATGTACGTAAACAGGATGTGTTTAGCCAGGATATGTTGTTTGTCTGAAAATTATATTCGTGATAAGCGTCGAGCCTTGTTTGTTTTTTCTTCTTTTTTTTTTCTTCACTTTTTCTTCATTATTAATCTGCTTTCGTGAAGTGTCTTCTGACAATGAGCCTGTGTTATAATTTTTTTGCACTCGTAATAAGAACGCATGCTATCTATTCGTTCATTTTTTTTATTATTCTGTAGTTTATCACTTAATTAGATACTTTTTATTAATAGGGTACAATGGTGTCTTTTCCTTAGTTTATTCGGCTCAATTTACTCTTTCAAAGATCCTTTTTTTTTACTTTTCAATTTTGTTTAAAAAAAATTTTTTATTTATATATTTTTCGTTATTTATTTATATTTATAGTTTTATTATTTTATTTTTATTTCATAACTTTAATGACTAAAATAAAATAAATTTTTCTTTCTTTATTTTTTCATCATTCGAAGTTCTTTTAGAGTCCCTCAGGAAAACTTTTTTCTTTTTTGATTTTTAATAAATGTACATAAAAAATTTTCATCTTCTTGAAAAACTCTCAAATTTATTTCGAATTTGAATTTTGATTTCTCAATTAGAGAAAAATTATTTTTCTGGAAAATTATTCGAGGCTAATTTCACAATTTTGAAAATTCGATATGTACTTTAATTTTTATTAACAAAAATTGATATAAAAATTTATTATTTACTTTTTGGTAATATATATTTTTTTGTTAAAGAGAATTTGAATGGACTGATTTTTCTTGGAAAATAAATTATAAATCAAAAACGCGTGTTAAATTGATGATAGAATTAGCTTCGAATAATTTAATAATTTGTGTTTCAAGTTTTTTTGGAGGAAAAAAAAATAAGGATCATTCTGATTAAGCAAAATGTTCATCAGACTTTCCCGCTTCGACACTCGTTTTTTTCTTTGTATTTCTATATATCTAAATTTTAGATTATGAATTACAGTTTTGCGTTCTTATATAATTGGAGTAAAAATTTTAAGCACGTATCTGGTCATTGGCGAGCGTCGAACACGGTTTAATCGAAATCTATCAGCCCTCCACCCCATTTTCTACAAAATCCTCTAAATTTACGTTTTTTTTTACGCAGGCCTCTAAGACTTACGATAGCACAGTAAAACCTCTATAAAAATAAGAACTATTCTACGTAAACGTATTATAAAAATAAATGGCATTGTACTCTGCTAAAGAAGCAAAATGGTACAGGCGCAATGTCGAGCGATGCGAGCATTTTTTTCTTCTTCTTTTTCTTTTTCTTCATTTTAATGAGGAGTATCATTTAGGTAGATTTTTTGCATTAAATAATTCTTTTCTTCTGTTATTACAATTTATGCCTTTCATTATTATTATTTTCAATCTATCTTTGACATTGTATTTACTCGCTTTTACCCTCGGACTCTAATTGCTAATGTACAATAACATCGCGTGAAAAATCAATTACTATTATATACGTGCTCCGAATCGTATACGATTAACACTCCCATTTTTCTTTATTCATTTTTTCTTTCAATCATTCCACACGTGCTTATCGAACGATTCGTATGGCATTCTAAAAAGTCTGTCAAGCTTACTTATTATTTTTTCTAAACACTGGGCGATTTACATTTTTTCCATTCAATGAAAGATTCCCTTCAAATTTTTTATCATTTTTTGTTTCTTTTCTTAATTTTTATTTTAGCCAGAATTTGATTCTTTTTTTATTGTTACAGTTAAATTATAAATAAATAAAATAATAATAATTCTAATAATATGAATTAATCAATAAAAATTAATTATAAATTAATAAATAAAATAAGTCATATAAATTAATCAATAAATGTTAATTAATTGTTTAATAAATAAAATAATTATACATAATAAATATTAATTAATATACATAATTAATATTTTTGATACACATATTAATAAATATTAATTTGCAAAACATTAATTTAAAAAATTAGTTTGGCTGTTACTTAATTTCTATTAATTTTGACTTTAAAAAGAGATTTTTTTTATGCATAAAAATCACATTTCTGGATTTTGTTGAATTTATTATTATTGTTTTTTAGGGGGGGAAATGAGTTACAATTTGGAAGAGGATCTTTCTTGTTTCTTTAACATTACAATCATTCTTGAGTCTAATCTCTATTTTATTAAGCACTCGTCTCGATTTTGTTTTTTCTTTTATTACTTGAAATAAGTGCGATAGTGTAGCAATAGAAAAAATTAATTAATTAATTAATTAATTCTTAATATTTGTTCTAATAAAAAAAACAATTTTCACTTAAATTGCAAATCGATTTCACTTCTATCAAAGTTTTTCTTCTTAATTTTTCTTTTTTGCACTTCCCCTTTACACTTTCACATTCTTTGTCGTTCATATTATCATATTTATACCTCTGATAAAGATGAAAATTATCAAAAGTTATTGCCGCAATTCGCGCTTACTTTTTATCCGACTCTCGAGTTTCAGAAATTGAGGATTTCGTACAATCATGAAATTAATATTCACAAATAAAATTGTGATTTGAATATAATTGGAAAGAAATTTTGAAAAATATATTTAATTTAATAATGGTTTTATTAATTAAACATTCTTTGACTAAAATTTGCTTTTTTAAATTATATTAATTAAAAAAAGAAATTCCTTATTAAAATACATTCAAATTTGCAGATAACTTTCGAGTTGCATTTCGAGATTTGAAAGCATTTAGATGACGAAATTATAACATTTGAATTTAGCGTTTAAATGATTTTCTAATTTATTATTTAATTTCAATTCAGTAAAATTACAAAATTAGATTTCGCTCTCTTTCAATTAAATAATAAATTTGATCTAATTGCACATTAATTATATTTTACTTGATTAAAAGTATAAATTACTTACAATTTAATGACTTACAATTTAATTATAATGACATTTTAATTAATTACACTATAATCAATTACATTCTAATTAATTGCATTATAATTAATTGCATTCTAATTAACTGCATTATAATTAATTACATTTTAATTATTGCTTTTCAATTAAATACATTATATTTAAACACTTTAATTCAATTAAGTATTGAAATTGTTTAGAATTTTGTTTATAACACAATAAAAGTGTTCTTTTAATCGAAAATTAAAAAAAAATTGATGTTCCTCGAATTCGAAAGTCATTCACATTTGATGTCATGCAGATTAAAATTCATTCAAGCGCACTCTATACAAAATAATATATATACATATATTTATATGATTAACGGACTCTTGAAAAATACAATTATCTGTTTATTTTCCATTGCAAATAATCCATTAATTAAATTGATAAAAACTGTATCGATAATACAGACACTATAATAATTTTCATCTCACTAAAAATAACAAACTATCACAACTTCTTTTCAGTAAAAAAATAGTGTCCCCGATTTTCCAAAGATTGTTTCTTTTCTTCAAAGAAAATCGAGAGTCGATCTTGAGTATTCAACGTCAGAAATATAAAAAAATACAACTCAATAGTTTTATGACGTTAAAAAAATTTTCAAAGCTGATTCGCACGAATATCTTTTTGTTTTTTTTATTTCAAGTTTCATTCAAATGAAATGATATAGTTTCGAAATAAAATATTTAAAAGAGAAATTCTTCTTTAATTTAAAAAGTTTGAAAATTAAAATCAATTATTAATTCGATTTTTTATATAAATTCTTAAATGATGACTGTTTATTTATTTATTATCAATTTTTGGTGCTAAACTCGAAATATCTATTGTCATTTGAATGAAACATGTAATAGAAAATGTTGACAAATAATATATTAACAATGAAATCAGTGCTCTAAATTTCGTCGATGGCAAATCTGATCACACTCATCACAGATAACTCATTAACGAATAGCACACATCTCAAAAAAAGCATTTCATCGCGCCCCGTTATTTTCATTTTCAGCATTTTTTTTTATAATTTTATTTTATTTGCACTCGTATAAGCTACATATTTATTATTTTATTTATATTTATATATTTATATATTTATATATATAAAGAAGGATAAAACATTACTTTGTGCTTCGATGTTTTACCGTTCAGTGTTGATTTTCTTTGATCACTCATATTATTGAATGGAAGAGAATCCCCGTTTAAAACATGAGTTCAGAACTGGTTTCGAATGAAATGGCACTCTACTAAAAAAAAGAAACCTCTTTTTCAATTTTTTTTCTTTATTTATTAATTTTTTTTCTCGCTTAAATTAACAATTTTTAGCTTAGAAACCAAAAAAGCTATTTGTTTTTTCTATTAATTTTTCTTTGCCACTTAAATTAACAATCTTTAGTTAAGAGACCAAAATGTTGTTTTCTCTTTCTTGTATCACAGAATATTCTACAGATAATAATTTTTGTCCAGAGATAAATAAAAATTTTACAATATACAATACAAGAAGAGTTTTTAAGACTCGAAATTTTTTTTCTCATATTTGGATATCTTTTTTTTTTTATTTAATTTTACACACATATAATTATATATATCTATATAAAAAACGACGAAATTTAAAAACTTAATTATTAAATAAAATTCGAAAATTAAAATAAATTATATAATTAATTTAAAAAGATCTTTTAAGTGTTACTATCACTGTACAAATGTTTACAACATTTGTAAATAATTTTTTTTTAAATAACTATTTCTAAAATGTTTGAGATCTAGCTTAAAAATATACATCATACAATAATAATTGTTAAAAATTTGGAGAGTTTTTGAAAACAAAAAAAAAACAAACAAAAAAATTTGTTCTAGATTTGAAACCAGGACTGTCTCTATCACATTTGTTTTGAATGGGGATAAGACTAGCGAATATTTCCTTCTTTTTTTTTCTTAAAGATTGAAACTGAACGAAAGGCAAAATACGACGCAGTGGACGACATTTACCGGTTTTGCTGAGTGTCATGTAGTATCAAATATGATTTTTTGTTTTAAATTTTTTTTCGCAGATGTTGATGAGGTATTACTGCTAATCAGTATTTTACTTCTGTTTCTAATTTTCTATCGCACTAACTTATGTGTTTTTCTTTTCTTTTTTTTTGTATTCATTTACTTCGATTAGAAAATAGCTGTTGCGCCTGGTATTACTTAGTGCCTTAAACTATTTTACATCGGGCGTTTTACATAATATTATCTCGACCAATGGCTAAGTGTATTTAATTCTACGTAGACCCTTTACTCAATTAGTTTCCATTATGAATTATTATTTAGATTATTTACAAGCTTGGCTTATTTCAAGGCTGAAAAGTTTTTCTCTCGTTTCGATCGTCACTTTTCTTGCGCGTCTCTTTTATACCGATGACAATTATTATTATTATTATTAATATTATTATTATTATTATTATTATTACTATTACTATTATTATTATTATTACATAATTCAAGTAAATTTTTTCGTGACAAGAAAAAATCTGTTTTTCTGAATTCATCATCTTTTCTGTTTTGTTTAAATTATAAACTTCGAAATTGATGATAGATTAGAAAAAATTTGTTTTTTTGAGATAAAAGTCGACAAAGTCATCAAATGACGATCTCAAGACACAAATCAACCAGGAAAATAAATTATTATGTATAGTAATTAATAACTACTCAACGAAAAGCTTTTTTACGGCAAAAAAAAGACATATACACAGCACGTACACTTATTGTGCACGAAAAAAACTAATCTCAACCAGCCAATGGATTTTTATAAAAATCCGAGGGCGGTTCTTTTTTTTATTTTATTTATTTTTTTGTCCAGTACGCTCTATAAAATTTTTTGGCTTTCTCTCTCTCTCTCTCTCTCTTTCTCTCTCTTTTTCTCTCTATGAAAAAATATTATTTTGATCTACGTGTCGAAAAAAGAAAGTTCCCTTGAGAGCGATTATTTATAGAAGAAAGAAAACAAAGCGTTGAAAATACTGGAATTCAAAGGAGCAAAGATCGGAAGTTTAAAAGATCATTTCAAAGAAAAAAAGATAAATTTTTTTTTGAAATGAAATTCGAATCTTACGAAGAAAAAAAACAAGAACTATCACCTGTTGATTCGTTTAAACGAACAATTTCGGTAATTCTAGTCTCTATCTATTATCATGGGCGTAAGCTAATATACCACTAGATTTCTATGAAAAAAAAAATTGTTTCTGCGCGAACATATGCTCGGAGGCTTTAATCACAGCTCAGTAGTACAATATCTTCTATAGCTGCACAATGACTAGCCAATATAAAGATCATTATTTTTGTCTTCACAGTGTAACAGTTAGGGTGGTCAAATTACTTTTTTTAAATTGTTCTTTAACGTAAAGTATAAAAAATTTTAATCACAATTTATAATTGTAATTGAAAATTTTTATTTCTCAATTTTTATTTTATTTTTATTAAATTTTTCTTATTTTTAATTGCAATTTCAAAATTGTATTTTTAATTGTAATTAAAAATTTTCTTAACCATTAATCACAAATATCTACTATATTTTAGTTTTATTTTCCATTTTAATGAAATTGTTTTTCTAATGTTCAAAAATCGATTTTTAAAATCGTAAAAAAAATTTCTTGTCATTTTTTCCTTTATGAACATTGTGGAAGACAATAAAGAATTAAATTAAGAAGAAAAAAGTATACTTGATCCACCTTAACTTTAGAGCATTCCACGAAAAACTTTCTTTTTTATAAAAAAAAAGTACACACAAAATCTCCAATTTTTTATCTACATATTTTCATTTATCGTCAATAAAACAAAAAAAAAAATAATAATAATAATCCCTAAAATCCCATAACGATAATCAGTCTTCCCTGGGGGGTGACTTCTCGTGGAATTGAAAGCCTCAGGCATAAGTGCGCAGTAATAAATGAGAAAAATTAAAACCACTAAATAAAATTAGCGAAGACGGATCTAACAAAAAAGAAACGAATTTAAAAAATATTATTCAAGTATCGCTGAATTTAAAATCACGATTGACTTTCTTTCTGCCGTTATTCGAGTCACTTGTGAGACAAATAATGTTTTGCAGAGAATATAACAAATATTTAATAAGTCGGCCCAGTTTTTTTTGTGACGCGCAAATTTTTTCGAAATATAAATCGCGGCTTGGTAAAATTTTTTATTTCGTTCGGGAACAATTGAAAAAAATTGTCGCGCGATAATTAGGGTTCCCCCCCTCACACTTGTTAGCAATTGTTTTGAAATTAGTAGCTTAATAGTGTTTTACATAAACAGTTTCGACTATTTTTTGCTACCTTCTAAATAATGTTCTTGGACCGTAGATGAATGCATGATTTTTTATCATCAAAACATTTATCTAAGATTTTGGATTCGTAATCTGTATTTACAACGTCGTATAAAGTATACTTCGATATGTCAAACATAAGTACACCTATGGAACTAATGGCTTCAAATCTCTAGATTTTTTTTTGTTTTGTTTGTTTATATGTTTTAAATCTACAGTTGGAAATTTGTTTTGTTTCTTCTTTTTTCTTTTTTTTATCATATTAGATCGATATTGTCTCTCGCTCCAAGAAAAACTAATCTAGTGTGAATCTCTAAACATTAAGTATTTAAATAATATATTTCTTCAACAGAAAAAATGTTTGTTGAAAAGAAAAAGCATTTTTTCACAAGAAGAATATTTTTCCTTAAATTATATATCAAAGAAAAAATTTGTTTCTAAAGAAAATGAATTTTTTTTTGAAGAAAAAAATGTTTTTTCGAAAGAAAAAAACCATCTTGAAGGTTGTTAAATTTTCAGAAGAAACATTCCTACATATTTGAAATTAATTAAATTCTGTAGAGTCGAAATTTAAAAAATTATTGTCAATTTGAGATCTACTTGTCACTGGTATTCGAGTTTCTCTGAAAATTAAGCAATAAAGAAATGGTTTTTCTACAAAATTACCCTGAAGAAATATTTTTTCTAAAAAAATAGTTCTTTAGGAAAAAATATATTTTTTAATGTTATGAAGAAATTAAGAGAAAAAATAGTTCTTCCGATGAAATGGTTTTTTTTCCAAAAAAAAAAAAAAAGAAAACAAATGATTAGAGAATCACTGCAGAAACAAAGTTAAGAAAGCTTTTCGAGTCAAAGAGAAATGAAGATGAATCTCGATATACAATCTGTGTAATTTTTTCTAGTCGTGAATCAGAAATAGAAATCGAATAAAATCGAGTTTTTGTTCTCTCTACAATTTTCATTAAACAATTTCTTCCTATATTGTGCTTTCGATAAATTATTTCTACATTATTCTATCAATTATGTAATTAATGAAAATTATATAGGCAATAGTCTACTAATTAAGTAATTAATAATTAATAATTAATAAATTTATAATAAAATTCTATTAATTATGCTATTAATAATTATAATTAATAACCGATTAATTGAGAATTCCATTCTGATTCGGACAAGAAAAGAAAAAAAAGAATAAGCGATTAGTACTGTTATCGATATTGGAATATAAACGTGAGATGTTTTCAAAAAGTGAAAATTTAAGTGATGGCGAATAGTATCAAAGAACTATAGTTAAACGAATTGTTTTTTTTTGTTAACTATAGGGTGTCTACCAAACATATCTTTGGTAGAGGCCAAAGATTTTAAACATCGCTCGATGACATTGCTTTCTTTCTTTTTTTTTACTTTCCACTTTCTTTTCTCTTTTTTCGTTTTTAGTTTGTTGCATCGAAACAGCAAAACCAATATTTTTTTTTAAACTTTGTAGACAATAATTACTATCTATATCACAGATCCAAGTGACTAAACTCCTTTAAAAATATAATATAAATATGTGTGATGTTCGCATAATATATGTATACTCGCAGACGTAGTTAAAAAAGATACAAAAGAAAAGTGCAGACACAATTGAAACGTGTAGAGACATCCGAGAATGGATCTCTTGCTGGCATTGGTTTATTTTTCTTAATGATTCGAAAATCAATCAATTATTTTACATTCAGTGCTTTTCGTGATGTAAAATTTATGGAAAATTTGAATTTCAATTTGTTTATACATTTTCTCTTCTTCTAATTTTCGTATAAATTTATTATTATCTACACGACTTTTCCATAAATTTGTTACTAAATTCTTTGTATAAATTTACACTATTCTTGCATAAATTTATCCAAAAAAATCAATTTTTTCGTCTATGTAATTTACAAAAATTTGTTATTAAATTTTCTCACTTTACACAGAAATTAGCAAAGTTGCACTATTTACAGATTTATTCTATAATTACTTTTGAAATTTGGGGGAAAACATTAATTGCAATATTATTTGTGAATTTCGAATCAGAAATTAATTGGCCAATGCTAGCAATGATTTTCTTTTCAGTTATTGCGTTGAATGTATTCTGGATAGGAAATAGTGGGACCGGTATTTGTGTATTGGGCGTAAAGATATAATGCAGGGTGTAGCCCTGGTGGAGGGATTCCGCGATGCAATTGATGCGAGTCCGCGGGATCGAGAGTTGGAGGCGTTAAATGTGAATAGATTTGGGAATTGGAACTGTTCATGGGACCTGATGATGATCCCGTCGTTTGGTAGACACTCTGTGATGTTACGTGCTCGTGTGATAGGGATGAATTTAGTGTAAATGGCGTTGTCGCCGAGGTGGGACATATTACTTGCTGCGGTGACTGTTGTAACGGCAGAGACTGTGTCGCGCTGCCGTCCAAACACTAGTTGGTGGTCTGCGGATGCAGCAGTGGAAGAGGAAGTTGTAGACTGTTCTGCTTGGCTAAACTTGCAATTTCGGCAGCAATACCGCCGCCTTTACTCGCGCTCAATGATTCCAATGATGATGGGCCCTCGGTGTAGCGTAATTCACAAACGGGACTCTCAAAACCAGTGCCACTTGTTCCACCGCTACTTTGTGGAGTCGGTGGATTATGATTCGCATTGGCCTGATTCATCTCACGATGCACTCGATTCTGATGTCTTATCAGATAGCTGTCACGGACAAAGGTGCGACCGCAGATGTTGCACTCGAAGGTGGTGTTCGCCGTGTGGGTGCGAATGTGAATCGCAAATTGACTCTTTGACGTGAAGGTCAGAGAACACCTGCGGGTTAAATTGACATTATTAATTTTTTTTTCTTTTTAGCTGAATTTCTGATCATTTCAATCAAAAGAGATTTCAATTTTTATATTTTATTAAATTATGAATTTCTTGATTGAAAAAAATTTATAACAATAAAGTTAGTGATATAAATAAATATAGATGAATACTAAAAAAAAGTCAAAATACAATTTTATTAATAAAAAATTAGAAACACAAAAATGAACAAACAATAATAAAGTAAATGATATAAATAAATATACATCAATACGAAAAATAAATCAAATTACAATTTTATTAATAAAAAAATTAAAAACACAAAAATGAACAAACAATAATAAAGTAAATGATATAAATAAATATAGATAAATACGAAAAAAAATCAAAATACAATTTTATTAATAAAAAATGAAAAACAAAAAAATAAACAAACAATAATAAAGTAATAAATTGAATATATTTAATCGTTCAATGTAAAAATAACTCATGAAGTATATAATTTATTCATTATATTTTAATAATAGTAATAATAATAAATTTCTTTTATTTTTCAGAATATACATTTTTTTCAAAAAGTGTCTGTAAATTTTGATTTTCTTTTAAACAAATTAAATTAAACACTTTAACTGTTAAATATATATATACTTTTCTTCATGTGTATATTATTTAAGAAATATTTTTTCTTTGGGAGAGACATAATCGTTTATCTTGATCATTTATGATTAAGAGATAAATTAGCCTTTACTCTCTCTCTCTCTCGTTGCTGATAAAAGTCGTACATAATTATTAAGTTTCATAATGGATTATTATCTTGAAATCAAAAATAATTTTTGATTATTTCCTTACTTCATGTATGGAAAATCTGGTGATTATGAATTTTTTTTTTCATTTTAGAAACTTTTTTCTCTTGAAAAAACAAAATTTTTCGTTTTAACCAACAATAATTTTATTGATTACTTAATTGTTAAAAAAATAAACTGTTAAACAAATTTTTAAACTGAAATAAATAAATTTGTTATTATTAATTATATTTAAATCCAAAAAAAGTTAATATTAATGATAAATTTAAATTATTTTTCGAAGAATCTATTCAGCGAATAACAAAATAAAACTTATTGTTAAGAACTCCAACCATAAGTAAAATTTGTTAATTAGACAAGATTTTCATTTTTATTTAAATTATTTGGATAACGTTAAATAAATGCATAAACTTGAATTTTATACATTACAATATGAAATAATGTTTCATGCATTAATAAGACCTTCACGCTACGATAAACTTTAAGAAAAAAAAAATTGATTACTTTAAATTTTAATGAAAGCAATTATTTTTTTTATATAAACAATATACTTTTGGATTGTCATTAGTTTTTGTTCAATTTAAAAAAAAGTCTAAAATTTTCAGCTTGTTTTCTATTTTTTATAATATATAAATAGAAAAAAGGTATTGTAAAAATAAAAAAAAGTAAAATTCCCAATTTTATTTTCAATTTACATGAAATGAATAATAAAACGGCAATTTTTTTTTAAAAATATTTACATAAAAATTTATAAATAATAAAATATTAATATTGTTTACAGTTGACATTCCATTACACTGACTAACACTAAAATTATTATAATTAATAATTATACTTATTCTTTGTTTTCAATAATTAAATTATAAAAATTTCGAAAATTGATTGTAAATTAGTTTACAATTTTTGCATTGTATTACATTAACTAACGATAAAATTATTCTTGGTTTCAACCAAATTATGTTTTTTTCGGAAATTTTCTTCGAGATTTTCTGTAAAAGAAAGTTTTTTCTATTATTATTATTATTATTGTAGATATATTATATTATTTTAATAATATATAATATATTGCTGTAGTAATATAATATTGTTTATATTATATTTTATTATTGTAGATATATTATAAACTATATTATTCATTGTCAACTATTTACTGCTCAATTAGCGGTGGAATCATTTAACGTTACTTAACGGAATAAAAAAAAATGTTTAATAAAATATAATTCCAATTTCTGAATATTCCACATCAAGTTTTTCATTTTGATTCAAACACTCTTGTTTTCAATATTTGATTGAATTTGATTTTGCCTAAATGTGTAAAATAATTTTAGCAAGTTTCGTTTGGAAATTAATGAATAAAATTATTGTGAAATTGGATAAAAATGTGTTGCATGAAAGAAAATTGATGATAAATTTTTTTAAAAACAAATAAATAGAAAAAAATACCTTTCACAAACGAGAGGCTTCTCAGCAACGTGACTCCAACGATGTGCCGTAACGTAACTCTTAACAGCAAATCTTTTCTGACAAATATCACAAGCATAGGGACGTTCTCCAGTGTGTACACGCTTGTGAGTATTCAAACTGCTCTTTTGGGTGAATCGTTTGAGACACAATTCACACTGGAACGGTCTCTCGCCAGTGTGGGTTCTCATATGAACTTCAAGGTACGGCTTTCTGCAGAAGCTGGCTTCGCAAACCGTACAATGATACGGCTTGTTGCCCGAGTGCAATTTCATGTGAACATAGTAAGAACTGGCAGAAGAAAGAACTTTACCGCAAACTTTACAAGGTTGGGGTTTAGATCTCGTTCCTTCTTTGACAGTTTGCTGACCAGTTGACTGACGACCTGGCGATTCACTTGGTCCCTGTGGATGATCATGATGATCATGGTGGTCATGGTGATCGTGATGTTGCTGATGTGGTTGCATGTTTTGCAAATGACCCTCTTGCTGTTGCAAATGTCCTTCAGATTGTTGATGATGGCCCTCCTGTTGCTGCAAATGTGACTCCTGTTGCTGAAGATGACCCTCCTGTTGAGAGAGATCCTCACGATCGTCAGAGAGATTTACCATAGAATTAGAACCGTCAGAACGACTTGAAGCTACTGAATAAAATCCCATAGGTTCACTTTTGATTTGTTGGTCGAACATAGATGTCATTATGTCCGCCTGGTGATGTGGATGAACCAGCTGCTGCAGTGGCTGAAGATGCTGGCTCGCTGCTTGCTGTTCTGGGAGCAGAGTCAGGTTGCGCTTGACAAACTGCTCATATCCTGCGTACCAATCCACCTGCATGATACGAACAAGAGTTGATCAGGAATAAGAGAGATCAGGCGTCGTTCATCCATAAAGAATTGTAACAAAACGCGATATTAATTAGAATAATATTGCCGCTGTGTGTTTAGACAACATATTTAGTTGGACATTTATTTTTGACAAGTGACAGATAAGCGAGCCAAGAAGGTGTGCGGGGTGGAAAGTGAATGAGCGAGCGAGCGAGTCGAACAGCTGATTGCATAACTTTTCCGCGAGCCGAGAACAGAGATCGGGTGCGACGACATTTTCACGAGAGAGAAATTCACCAACTAATGAAACACACTTATGAGATTAATTTCAATTTTAAGTGAACGATAAATAAGATGTAAATTAATTCGACGCTAAATCGAGTTTGAGATGCGCGACTCTTGGTGGGAGACGTCGCACTAAGGGAAAAGCCAAGGGGATAAAACCGATAAAACTAACATTTTTTACTAACCTTTGCTAATGTAGTGGTCCGGGCTAATGATAAAAAAGCTACGCCTCATTGAGCGCACGCCTCCTCGCCGTTTCTACTCACGGAATAACGCGAGACATTTGTTTAAATAAATGTTTTTCTTCAACACAAAATATAAGATGGCTGCTGCTATATTGCTCACGAGCCTAGTGTATATATATGCACTAATACAAAGTAATTATGTCAATGTGTGACAAGCGAAAAAAAGTATGGATGGGCGATAGGCCAATTTAATTGGCTAAAAACATTAAGCTTCGTTGCGGGAGTCGCTACAAATTCAGACTGTAAACGCCACTTTATTGACGCTAAACAAAATCACTTTACGTACCCATCCCTGCATATCAGGAACTAGGCGGAAATTGAGACTGATGAACTGAGCTTAACACCCACATGTCCTGTTGTCATGGTAACCTGTCAAAACAAAAAGACATGACAAGTTTATTTCATTTAATTCTTCGTGTAAATTAAATAAATATTTAATGTTAAAAGTAATTATTATGTTTTTTAAATATTATTAATTAAATAACTATAGTTTATCCCAAAAAATGAGATTTAAAATTTCATTACAAGAGAGAAAAAATAATATAAAATTAGTGACTTGTGTTGCATGGAGTTCTACAGATGAAATATATTCCTGCGGGTTTGTAATTTAAATTCAAAAACAATATTGCCAGTCCACAAAGGTTTACATTTTGTAAAATTATTTCATTTTTTAGAGAAGATCATCAATTAATATGTTGGCACTTGGAAAGTGGAATGTTAAATTCCTCTGTAATTGCAGAATTTCCTTCAGATTTTTATCCAACGGATATGCAATATTACCCTCGACCATCGCAAACAACAATTTCATCATCAAAGAAACAATCATTAGACGTTCTATTAATAACAACAACAGACGGTGAGATTTATATATAGTGTATTGTTTTTTTTAAATAAAATTTAAATTTACAAATTAATAAATGTTTTTTTTTTAAGGAAAATTTTATTTGATAAGCAAAAGTGGCCGAATAGAAAAAAGTGTATCTGCTCATGTGGGTGCAACTCTCGTTGGAAAATGGAGTTATGATGGTTCTGCGTTTTTCACAGGTATCTTAAAAATTAATTATTAATTTATTTAAAAACATTTCTTAGTAACGAAAAAGAAATCTGATTTGCAGCTGGGGAAGATGGACTCATTAAAATATGGTCACGTAGTGGAATGTTACGATCGACATTAGTAAGAGGAACATTACCAATTATGACAGCAGCCTGGAGTCCCAATTCTTCAATGATACTTTATTCTCAAGGAACCAATGTTATTTTACAATCACTTAGTTCAAATTCTAAAGCTCAAAAGGTAATCATTAATATAAAATTTACACTAATTAGTTTTTTAGGAGTTATTGTTTTAAATACTAGAAAAAAATCTTTAAAAAAAAGTACATATTCTATTTCAGTGGATGGCTCACGAGGGTCTAATACTTTCATTGTCATGGAATCAGTGTAATGATCTTATTGTCACAGGTGGTGAAGATTGTCGATACAAAGTGAGTCATTACTTATAAATAAATATTTTTTAAATCCGTAATAATTTGATTCGTTATTTTTAAATTTTTGTCCTAATAAAAGATTTGGGATTCAGCTGGAAATCAACTTTACAACAGTGGTGTCAATGAACATCCAATAACATCCGTAAATTGGTGCAATTCTGGAAATTATTTTTCAATTGGATCTTTTAACACTGTTAAACTTTGCGACAAAACTGGAGTAATTATTATTATTATTTAATATCAATTATCAATTCTTTGCGAATAAAACATTGAGATTAATTTTAATTTTTAGTGGTCTCATTCGTTGGAGAAATTAAATATTGGCAGTGTCTTTAGTATTGCATGGTCCAGTGATGGTACACAAGTTGCAATGGCCTGTGGAAGAGGAATCGTTCTCACAGCTCATATAATTGACAGGTAATTTGATTCTACTATTAAAAAAAAAAATAAAAACAGTTTCATGGATTTTTTCAATTTTACAGAAAATTAGAGTGGAATAACTTTGAAGCGACGCTTATACGACGAAAAGCAATAGAAATCAAAGAAATAGGCACCGAATGTCGAGAAATTTTAGAAATATCCGATAGAGTTGTTCTACTTGAATTTGGATTTGATTATCTGGTTGTCATCACGCCCAGTCAATGTCATATTTACTCGACTCTAAATTGGAATACTCCGGCGATATTTGACTTAAGAAGTGGCTCTGTTTCGACGGTTCTTCTTGCAGAAAAGTATTTAAACATTGCACGGAAATAATTCATATACTTACTAAATAATTAATTTTTGACTTTTTTTTGCAGGCATTTTCTCTTAGTTGAGTGGAACGTTATAACTCTTTATAATTATCAGGGGCGATCATTAGGTACTCCAAAATGGAAAGGAATGTCTCAAGAATTGTTGCATCCATCAAGCATCTCCTTGTGTTCTGATACATTAGTTGTTAGGGATCAAAGCAGTGAAAAATGTGAGTAATTCAAAAAGACTACTTTCCGGATTGAATTATGACGATATTATATTAAAGAACGTTTGAAATAGTACTGCACGTGTTGGATATTTCATATGCAAAACCAATATCAGAACTTCAGTCATACGTTCATTTGGAGAATGTTAAACAATTGGCCTTAAATCACGTTGGTGGGATAAATAATCGTCAATTGGCGGTTATCGACATTAACAGAGATTTGTTTCTCGTTTCTATTAGATCCACTGGATTTGGTCGAGTTTGCAAAATTGGTGATATATCTTCATCTTTAATTAATAACTTTTTCTTTATGCAGATATGTTTTTGAAATTTTAAATTAATTTTTTCTTTTGCAGCGGTTATGGCTCAGAGCATTGTTTGGGCGTGTGATGCCGATGTATTGGTCGCGATGTTGGACGCAACACTTTCTGTTTGGCTTTGTCCAAATTGCGTTCATTATAGTGATCGGAAAGCAATTAAAAAAACTCGAATCGACAAAGAAAATAGGTTTGGTTTCCATTAGTTTTATTATTTTACTATTTTGCTTTTTATTCTACTTGTTATTTTAAATTTTTTCTTTTTTAACAGCGAATATGGAAAGCAACCTAGTATTGTAAGAGTTCAAAATGGAATGGTTACTGTCAGGCGAGGTGATGGAGCTTTAGTCGTTTCTTCCTTTTATACATTCTTCACAAATTTACATAGGCATATTTTACAGAATCGTTGGTCAGAAGGACTTTCACTTTGTCGAATTGCACAGGTAATTTATTTTCTTTTTTTTTTGTAACAAAATTTTAAAAAATATTTTTTATTTCTCTAATATTGTCAATAGAATGAAATTTTATGGACTTGCATGGCAGTCATGGCAATAGATAGCAAAGAATTAACAGTTGCTGAAGAAGCTTGTGCCGCTATTGGCAGATTTGACAAAGTTGAATTCATTCAGTACATTAAGGTATAAATAAAAATTTTTATAAAAATTATATTTGAAAAATTCAATTTTTAAAAATGCATCTTTTTCTTGAATTTAATATAAATTTTAATTTTTCATATGATTTATAATCTAATAGAGCTTGTCAAAAAAATCCGAACTATTGGCAGAAACGGCTCTACTTGCGGGAGATTTATTGGCAGCTGAAGGCATATTACTACAGAATGGTTTAGTAAATGAAGCGATTCGAATTAATATTCAAATTTACAATTGGAACAGGTAAATTCCTAGTATTTTTTTTTTTATTAAATTATATTCGTAATAATAATTTAAATTTTTCAGGGCTCTTGAACTCGCGATAAAACATAAAAAACAATTGACGGAAATTCTAACTGCGAGACAAAATTATCTTCAATTATTGGATAAGCAAGAAACAAATCAAAGTTACCTGGCTCTGATGTCAAATATTTCGAAAACAAATACAAAGGTATTTTTCAATAATAATAATAGTGATAAGTAGTATTAATAGAAAATTATAAATAGTAATTAATAATTAATAATATTAATAAGTTGTAAATTATTTTTAATTAGTTATTTTAATAGTTTTAATTGTTTAATAATTGTTTTAGGAAAATTTCATCAAATTAAAAGATTCTGATGAAATTGAAAAAAGTCAAAATAGTGAATCAAATGAGAGATTAATTTCCTCACCTTGAATGGTAAACATGTGTGTGCACTCTTGAATGAATTTTTTCACCTGGTATTCAAAGAAGTATTTTTTTCACTGCACTTAATGGAAACAACAATAGTAATAGAAGTCACTGTAATAGAAATCTTAGAAGCATCCATAAAATAATGACAATCGGCATAATCACAGAAGCAATGAAGGCCAGTTTTTTGGAATTCCATTCTGACGTTTTTTGAGGCAATCTATACCGAGATATAAAAGCATTCTAGAATAAAGGAAAATGGATTAAGACAAAATAACAAGGTAAAGTATTTTCTTTTAATTTATCAATTTTTAAAATTGATTTTCACTATACATTTAAATTTAAAAAATATAATTTACCCATCCACCGCTTGTTTCAATCCAGAGGGCGAGGTCTTTTTCTACAATGTTTGCAACAACTTTATGAATAATTGGTAGAAATTCGGGTTTTCCTTGTCGAACACAATCCACAGAAATGCCACCAGCAACCGCATAGATCGCAATAATTTTACTCCAGGTGATATCCTGACGTATGATTTCACGTGAAACGTGTGTCATTGTATTACCTATTGAATAATCCGAAAAACATACGCATCCCACTTGTCTTCCAATTTTCACGTAAATATTAGGATGCTCTTTTTCTAATTCAGTGCCAACTGCAATAAGCACTGGACATGCTTCCTTAACAATTGTTATATCCGGTAACAATGTTGAACTTCCCATTCGCTTTAGACCCAATTTTCGATGATAAATTCCTGATCGTTTTAATCGATTACGAATGTACTGAGCACACAGGGCAGAACTCTATTGAAATTTTGTAATTAATTGAAAATATAAAAAAGGGAATCGTAAATATTCAAAAAGAGAAGATTAAAAGAATACTTGTGAAACGGTTTCTTCAACAGGAGCGAATATTGGTTTCCATCCAATGGTACGAGATAATTTTCTCGAAACAACGTCGCTCACATTACTCAATCTTCGGCGTGCAAATTCCATAACATCAGAATTTGCAGAACCTCCGAAAATTACGTGATTTGCATGAAGATTAGCAGCGAGACTATTTCGTCTTCGTCCTCGAATTCCATTGACATTCCCATGAAATGAGTGTAAAGAATCCTCAAAATTTTTCAAATTAGCGATTGCCCTTGACATTTTAATATTCAAATTAAATGATATTAAATGAGATATCACCTGAAATAGAAAAACAAATATAGTAATAAAACATTTCCAATGAAAATATGTCGAAATATTTCATAATTGAGGGCAATATTAAAATATTTTATACTCGTTAAATATTTTTTTAACAATTATTATTGTTATTCTGACAATTACTGATGTAGATCTGAGTAAATCGCCTTAAGAATACTTAAACATGTCCCTGAATTTATTAATTAACTGGGTCGCCCGATTAGAGAAACTTTCTCTAATTCATATATAAGAATGGATTTTATTTTTCCAATTTTTGAAATTATTTATGACATTTTAGAAAAATTTTTGATTGAATCATTTTCATCAGAAAAAAGTTAAAAAACAAACGATTAATTTACGAACTCAATTTTTTAAATTTAATTTTTAAAAAATAAATATATAAATAGTAAATAAATTATTTAATTATTAAATTATTAAAATAAATTCGAAATTCTGATTTCTGAAAAATACATAAAAATTGAGTTAATTTTTCTGAAATTATTAATAAGTGAAATAAATAAATTTTTAGTGTTTGTGTATTAGTTTTAAAAAAAATTTGCCACTTACCTTTAAATTGTAAAATGATGTTTAAAAATTAATTCCTTTGAACTTTTCTCTTTAAGCAAACACTATATAACAATAAACGACTGGCGTACGTTCGGCATTCGAATCACTCGTTTTGTCGACTCCAACTGACAAGAAATAATAAAGTCCGTTTTCCCGCATTACTTACGTGCCTTTCTGCCTTGTTCTCGACAGATGACAGACATCCTTAAGTCATCGTACGTGCCATTATTAAATGATAAATAAAACATGATCAGTTATCTATAAAACAGAACGTGTATAATTACATAAATATGTATCTTTAATCCTAACTATAGCTTTGTTTTCAAATTAACAAACAAAACGCATTTTTTGCAAATTTTATTTATTAAAAAAAATAAATATTTATTAAAATTTATTTCTATTTAAAATTTTAATTAATGGCAATATTTGAAACCAAAAGGAAATTATACTCCATTTGCTAAAATGTAGATGGACTTTTTTCTTTTTGTCATCAAACGATAATTATAAAAAATATTGACAAGTACTCATTATAATTGAACTATATTTTAACTTTTCTTGGGGAAAACGTATATTTAATTTTCCTTCCACAATTTTCACACGAGAATTATATAATCAAGATAAAGAAAAGAAAAAAAAATATAGAAATAAATAAAACATAAAAAGTAGTACACATTGTACAGCCTTGAATATAATGATAATGAATTATATTTTTTCAACTTATAGAAAAAAAGTTTGTCTTCTTATTTTTTTTGCAATACCTGTAAAAATAAATGCATATTATAAAAATTGTGGACTAAATAATAGAAACATTGTTCCTTTAACAAGAATTCTATTTAATTGCAATTATTTTTACGACAACGACGATGATATGGTAATGTATAGCAACAACTTCAATTGGAAAACGTTAATAATCTGTCTTATACACGGAAAGCGTAGTAACATTCCATTATATTATTTTAGTATTTTATAGTACAGATTACAATCTTTGAGATTATCTTTAGGCTACACACACTCGCGCTTATTAAAAAAAAAAAATAAAACAAATTACAAAAAAAAAAAAATTCATCCTCAATAGATAATAATATATAATAATACTTTCGATTTTTAACTAATTTATACATTTCTGTAAAATGTTTACACATACCTAATAACCTGCTGTTTTTCTTTCATTCATTCAATCACTCAAAATTTCAAGGAGCTTAAGAAGCACCAGGAGAAAAAAAAATTTCTCATCAATTTTTTTCTTTATACAATCATATATTAAACATGTATGTAGGTATTTTTCTTTATATATAAATATAAATGAATTTTATTCAATTATAAATTATTCTGTTAATTTAATTTTAAAACATTTTTTTTTTTTGAGTGTTTATATTAATTTTTATTATCGTATTATAAATAAATAACATTAAATTAACTAAATAAATAATTTAATATCGATTTTTTCAACAACTCAAAGTATATATGCCAAAACTATATAAATATAATTCTTTTAACAAAGGCATTTTAAATGCTTATTAGAAAATATTTATCCTAATATTGTTTTTTTTTAATAATTGTACAGTACTGTTGGATAATATCTTACAATAAATAATACTATATCATCAAAATTTTACAAGACAAAAAAAATGATTAAGAACAATTTTTTCCCTCGGCTCCTTGAAATTTAATTGAATTAGAATTTAACACGCTATGGGTTGTCATTAACAGTGCCCTGCGCTTGTCATGACGCTTTTTTTTATACTATTCTATACAACACTTTATCTAAATATTCATCTAAATATGTAAATATACAGTTTTTGACAAAATAATAATAATTATTATAATGATAATAATATAATATTAATATGATAATAATAATATTAATAATAATATAATAGTAATATATTAATAATAAATACGAATATGATGTTGCGATGTGCAATGTTTTTACGATAATTTATAAACCAAGCAACTGACGTCTTACCGAGGAGAAAATTTCAACAATTTCAAATTTTTTTGTGATTTCTTCTCTCCCTTTTCAGACTTAATTCTCATATCTATGTGTCAAAGAAATTATCGTCGATCGAATCAAAGAACGATAAAAGAAAAATATAATAAATCTTTTATATTTCTTTTTATATTTACTCCAAAATTACTTTTCATTTTTGTTTGTTTGTTTGAAACAAAAAATATTGGACAGAAAAATGTTTTCTTTTTTCTTATTTAAAAAAATAAAATTTAAATTAGCTATATCTAGCTTTTAAATTAGTTGAAATAAAAATAATAATTAGCTTTCAAATAAAAGCTAAAGAGCAAAATACAACTGAACTCTTGAATAGTAATTGACTTTATAAGCTCATAATAAGTCGTTAATGCAATAATTGAATAACATAAAGAATATGTATTATACATTTTAGTGCCTGAAATTTTTTGTCGATTTTGGTTTTGTTCTATTTTCATTAGGCCCTTTTTTGTAGTTTGTGCACAGATTTCGATGAAACTCTAACATCGTATTTGGTTTTTTTTCTTTTGTTTTTTACAAAATTTGTAAAAATTGATTAGCATTTGCTTAAATAATCTGAGATCATAACTTTACATGTTGTATTTTAAAAACTGTGATAAGTTTGAAAATTGAAAAAAATAAAATAAAATTCCTATTAATTAGAAAATTTATATTATAATATTTAAAAATTAAAATACTTAAAAATAAAATTAGTTTGAAAAATAGAAAATTACTTCAATATAATTAAACATTTTGTCTCTATAGTTTTTGTCTCTGTGCAGATTATAAAAAAAGAATTCTTTTCAAATATTTTAATACATAGATTAACAGATTAATTTACATATTTATTATCCTATGTGAGAGTAGGACACAGCAGGGAAGAACTATATTAATCGCAGGTAGAGAAATCACATTAAATGCTATGACTGTACAAAAAAAAATATATATAAATAATGTAATGAATTAAAAAATATATTTGTTCAAAGAATTTGTTTCCTTTTTGTCCAAACTCTTAAGTTTTTCATTTGTTAACTTTTGAAAATTACGTTTTACATATCAAATGTTTAGAAAAATGTTCGAGAATAGCAGAAAATATTTGTATCGAAAAAAACAACGTTTAATAAATTAATAATTTATATTATTGAATTAATTAAATTAAATCACCATAAAATGTCATAATCAAATAATTCACAACTAAACTCAAGTTTCCTATACATTTGATGTAATTTTTCTTTTGACAAAGAAAAAAATTAATAAATGAAAAAAGCAATCAAGAATATTTTATCCTAGTAAAGTTCTCAACGATTAAAGAAAAAGACCATTTTTTTGTGAATTTTATCATAATTAAAACTTGAATCAGAGAATAATAATAATATATAAAAAAAAGTATAACCGAGATTTATTGTCTTCATTACTGGCAAATTGTTACTCACATGAATCAACACAATCTTGCAAAGATTTTATAATAAAAAAAAAATTACTTCTTACATTAAGTAAAATGAGTGACTGATTCAAATTTTAAAGAGAAAAATTCAAATTTAAAGAACTTTTAAAAATAGCTGATGAAAAATGAAAAAGCTAAATAAAAAAGTAAATCTAAATTTAAGACAAAAAGTGACATTTGTTAATGATTTGTCTTTAAATATAATACAAGTAATAATATTGTACGGGTTCACTATGTTCGTGAAAATAATTATCTAGTGAAAATATGATTGCTGATTGATATGCATATTATGGGACTCGTTCGAGCAAAAATTGAATCATCGAATCAATCGCAGCGTCTTGTCGTCAGTATTGCTATAAACTATATATAGAATCTAATGACATAATTGTACCAAATATATTTTTTTTGTACATTTTGTCGAGTGCGTCTCGACACAAGGTGCATATATAATGCTCTCAACAATATAAGCGTTAATCAATGCGAGTCAGAATTAAAAAAAAATAAAATAAAAAACTTTAAAGAGAAAATCTACAAAACATTATACTTTTCTCGATTTTGCATTACTCTAAATGGGTCCAGCCATCACATACAAATGACAAATACAAAAAAAAAATATATATATATAAAAGCAAGTTAGTTACAATATAAGAAAAAAAGTTTTCTTTGGTCGTTAATAATTAAAGAAAAAAGCTGCACACTAAAATTGAATTTGAAACATTTTTTTGTCATTTCAATGTAGCCATCAATAATCAGTTATTAAAACTGATTTTTTTCCATATATATATTTAACGGTAATTTAAATTTTTTTTAAATTCATAGCTTCATTAGTAAAACGATCTATTAATATTAATTGCTAATTATAATTAATAATTAACTTTCAAACTAATTATTACCTGCTTTTAAATCAATAAATCACATAATAATTAGTATTCTTTGATAATGAAGTCTAGTTATTAATAGAAATTTAGAGAGTGATAATTAAATGACGATGAAATTTATGATACATATAATAATAATTAAATAAAATGAGTGACTGCCTTTTTTGCTTAATTAAAGAATCACATGTACAATGGGTTAGATTAGAAAAAACAATATTTTAATTGACCACAAAGACGCACGACATCAAAATAGAGACAAATAAGTCGACAATTGATTTTTGTGATCACGAGAAACTGTTTTTACTTAATCTTTTCAAATTGCAGCATTTTTGCCGCCAATCACAATATTGATGTCTAATATTTTCTAGTATTAAATATTTTATAATTAAAATTCAATATTCAATACTCAATACTTCATCTTTCATATTCTCTATATGTATAATATGTACAAAAATCGGGCATTATATTTTTCTTTTTTATTAGTAATATTGTTTTTTTAAAAAAGCAAAAAAATCTAACGTTGAATTAAATGTTTATAATCTAGAGGGAGTAACAGAGCTAAATGTTACGAAACAAAACATTTATACAAATATTTGATTGAATAAATCATTAAATAAATATATACACATTTCAATGATAGAATTTCTGGTCCGATTAACTTAAGTATTCTCATGTGAATTGTTTCTTCACTAAACTTCGATTATTGTCAAAATTTTGTCACTGCGATTTCATCTAGTTTTCTCTATTTCTCTTTTTTACTGATGAGATAATCTAAACCCTTTAGCAAAATTCTTTTTTTGAAAGTTCATTTTATATCTGAATAAGGCATGAATAGGCGTTTTTTTTTTATTGAGAAAAAAAGGAAAGAAAAGAAACAAATTAAGACTGACATGAGAAGGCAGGTACATATCAAATGGAAAAGGATAAATTTTGTCTTTGTAAACCGGTTTTGTTTTTGAATAGTGATGGAGAAACTAGCGTAATAGATTAATGTATGTGTGCTTTTTCATTTCATTTCCTTTTTTTTTCTCTAACAGACATGAATCTGAGTGAGTCTTGTGTCGCTAACGACAAATATAAAATTCTACATGGCAGTTGGAATCACATACCTATTTATAAACAATTCCAGTAATTAAGCACCGGAGAATCCGTAGACTTCCAATACTCGAATCTCAAAATCACCGCTGGCACACAATGGCGGATTGTTGAACGTTGAGCAGTGATCGGTTTTGCCGAACCTTATATTTTCATCCATCCAAATCGCTTGACCGTCACTAAAATCATTTATTATTATTTACTAACTTAATAATATGAATATTAAAAAAAAAATGAACAAAATTATTGAGTCAATATTAAAATACGTAAAGAAGCTAATAACGTCTAAAGAAATTATTTTATTCACCCTCCTCCAATCGTAATCATTTTCCCATCGGCAGCCATAAACAATTCTGCCGAATGATGTACTCGAGAATCATTATGAGAAGAATCCATTCCAATCCAGGGATATTTTGCTCGTTCTGGATATAAACTAAACAGGAATGTTTCTCCCGTGCCAAAATATGCTTGCCTTTGTCCTTTGTCATCCTTTAAATTTCTCTCACACCATCTTGTAGAGCAATAGGCACCGAAAACCTTTAGAAAAATTTTTTCAATGTCAATAAACAATTTATTTCAATTCTCAATAAAAAAAATAAGGTGGAATTTTGAAAATATTGGCAATCTCACCTCATTGTTGCATGTTTTAATCATAAGGAGAGTTGGCTCATGTTGTTCAACTCGAACATAAAACGTTGTTAGCGAACAGCCGTGTTCTTCAGTGGTGTAGAGCAATATTGGTTGATACATTGTAATCCTCACAGGCAGCCACGACCAAAGTGTGAACAACTGTCAAAAGAAATACGCAATTAACATTTTTCACATTAAATTATTTCCCTATTTATAATTTTCACATCGATTATTATTTTTAAAATGCTTTAAAAAAACAAACATTAAATATTTTACAAACAAAATCATGCGCAATGTGGTAAATTTCTTAATTTAATTTAATTATTTCAATTAATCAATTATTCAAACATTTTTTCGAACTTTTGTACAATATCCATAATTTTTTTTTATTACATTTTTCATATTATTATTTTTGTCATGCACGATTATTGAAATTTAATAAGAATATAATAAATAATAAAAAATTCACTTTAAAAGTGATATGTAAAGAAATAAAATTAATAATTCTTCCTTGAGCATAAAGTTTATTAATTTTATTTTCCTAATAATAGAAACAAATAATCTTCAAAGTCATTCCTCATGCAAATATATATAAAAATGCAAATCGCAAATCAAAATGCAGTGATAAAAAAACCAAATGAAATAAAAATAAAGAGAGGAAGAGAAATGAATTTGCGATGAGAAGGAAGTAAATCTTGACAATGATTTCGAAATTAAATGTTTAAGTACCTGCAAATAATTAATTTCTACATAAAAAAATAATGAATAGAAGCCAGAAAATGTGCAAAAAAACGATAAAAGAGCATACAGAAAAAAAATGAATTATTCTTGGAAGTATTTTTTTATTAATTATTATAATAAGCCAGTCAAATTCTACGTTAATTATAATATTCTAACTACGAAATCACTACCTAATTTTTTTTTTCTTAAATTGACCCCTCCACCAAAAGTTTAGTAATTAGAAGTTGTGAAATATTTTTTTAATTAATAACAATTAAATAGGGTATAATTATATAATTAAACATAATTGGTAATATTCTGTAAAAATACGAATTAATTGAAAAATTATTTCGCTAAATAAACTGCAAGATAACGAAGAAGCAAAAAACGACAGCAGCATTAGTTTGATCTGCGAAAAAAGAAATATTTTTGCCTGGAAGAAAAATAATGTATTTGAATAACAATAATGGAGAAAATAGAAAATAGCCCACTTGGTAATTGTAAATAATGAGAGCAAAACAAGAAGAAAAAAATAGGGAGAGAATTTTTTTATAGGCTGAGCAAAAATAATCATGCCACAATTACGACGAACGACCTACAATTATACCTATTTTCATATATATATATATATATAGAATTTTTTTTAATATACTGATTACAATCGACCTGAGTACTTACATCAGACATATCTAGAATTTGAGACCGAATACTTTGTATGGGGTAAACACCCATTGAGAGAGCACGGGGTCCAGGACTGTGTGCACCCTACACCGATCACCATTAAATCCGTCATCATTCCAGAAACGCAGCAAAACACAAGACAACACGGAGTCGTCAAAAAAAAAAACAATAGCATGCTTCCTTTTTTTATTTTTTGCCAAATTAAACATTTTTACAAGCTCGAAATTTATTCATGAAAAATTCAATTAACCCCCTCGAGAAATCACAGAACCAAAAAATTTACAAGGCTGACTAAATATTTTCATTCCTCAATGAGGAATTTTCATTTTTTTAAATTCACTTTTATGTAAAAAGTTTCCAACTTTTTTGTTTGTTATTGACACATCAGAAGTTTTATATCCTTATGAATTTTCAAAAAAAAACAAACAAAACAAAACAATAACTTCGATCTTGAAAATTTTAATTTCAAGTATTTGTGGAAGAAATAGAGAGCCGAAATAATAAATTGGGGAAGAGTCAAAAATAATCAGAAATTTTTCATTCCTATTTACAAAAAGGAATTTTTATAACTGAATTGGAAAATAATAATAATAGAAGATAAAAATAATCAGAAGATGATGATGATGTAAAATAGAAAAGATGAAGAAGTAAAATATGGAAAGATTTTTTTATGTATAAAGAAAATCAATTCTCGAAATAAAACGAGACGATTTTTTTTCTTTCTGAGATAATTCAACTAAAATCGGAAATAAAATGAAAAACCGTAGAAACTAATTTAAATTAATTAGTGAATTAATTTAGTTAAATTTAACATTAGTTGAAAATATTTCGTTTCATTTGTAATTTACAGTATTGATATTTTGTGCAAATTACATATATGTATAATAAAATCAAGAAGCTGGCAAAATAATTCATATGTTTATAAGCTTAGTTTTTGTGAAGAAAAAACAATATAACAAATAAATATTCTTTATAAAAAAAATTTGAACACTGTACGGAACATAAACGTGCAAATTTTTTTTTAATAAAAGTAAAAAAACATTTAGATATACGTAATATTAAAAATAACTCTCACTTTTTCAAAACAAAAATTACAAATTCAATATATTATTTTTTCAAATTAAAATTAAAACAGAATTTGAAAAAAAGTTTTTCATAAATAAAAACGATGAAAAAGTGAGAGTAGGGGAAAAAAATTTAATACAGTGAATTGAGGAAAAATTATGGAACACCAATATTAAGAAATAAAAATTTCTTCTTTTTCCATAAAAATACATCGTCTGAGTGATGACGAGTAAATGAAAACGCAAACAGACATTAAAAGCTAGTAGCGCCTTTTTTGCGTTTACATGATTAATAACGTTTTTCAAACACTGCAAATCACTCAAGAAAAAAAATGAGAAAAAAAATTTTTTTTGTAAAAAAAGATAGAAAAAGAAAATAGCGGCAATCGCATATGAATACAATCATGATAACATGTAACAAAGCTGTCGCCAGTGTCACAAAAATGAATGATTATAATGTGAGTGTACTGAGTAAAAAAAAGTTTCAGGGAGAAAGGGTAGCACATGAAACGAACGGCACATCTTCCAAAAATATAATCATACAATACCCTGTCTTTGTACGTGTCTTCACATTCTTTCTGAAAACAAATTTGAATCATTGAAAATATTATCGGCACAATGCGCATTTTATTCTTTTGCGCAATGTTTAACCAACTTCAACCCCTTCAAACAAATTTATTTTATTTTTTTGCCGTCAATTAAACAGGGCCTTAAAAAATCCAGAATTATAAAAAGAAAAAATAGGAATAATTCTATAAATTTGATTTTGTCTCTGGATCTTCAAGCACTTGTTCTAAAATATACGAGTTGCGAGTGTCAATATCATGCCTTTCATTATTATTTATCAGAAAAAAAATTTGTCTTTTGTTTCTGAAATATTGTGTTAGTTGTTTAATACATCAATGAAAGTAACTACTACAAATCATGCACAAAACTAATCATTTTTCAAATGCTTTACTTTAAAAAAATATATATAAATCTTGATATCTGATGGTCCTTTCTTAATATTTGAAGAATATTTTGAGTGAGAGAACAATATCTAATAAATCCATTTTTTTAAATATATTTTTAAATTTAAATATTCATTTCGTGTAATTTTTTTAGATTTTTTTTGTTCGCTTACTCGCAATTTTTTTCATTATCACACACTGGACACACATGACGTCTAAAAAAACTTCTAAAATGTATACAATACAGTTTTTGACCCTACACCTTGTTATTAGTCACACATTCCCACCACCCATGAAATAATTTTCAACGACATTGTATTTAACACGTTTAGTTCAATGTTATCTAAATTAATGAAAATGATCAAAAAAAATAAGAAAATATTAAAGAAGAAAATTTGCAAAAAGAATCTAAAAGTAAGATTAAGAATTAAAAATTAATGATATGCCAAACTTAAAGAACAGGAGCGAATATTTCCTGTAAACAATTTATTAATATAGAATTAAAACCGTGTTCGAAAATTTTAAAATTTTCTATATTATAAATAGATAAATGTATATTAAATATTGTTATAGAAATTATTTTTCTGTAAAAAGTATATTGTGTAAAATATATCTATGGCCTTAGAGACTGTTTTTTCTAGGAAAAAATTTTTTTTGACTTTAAATAAAAATTTGTACTCACCTCTCTTATGGTCAGGGTGTGGGACATCATTTGTATGTTGACTTGGGACTGACTCGTTGGTAAATTGTCAGTAGATCGCGACCTCGCCAGTGATCTCGAGCCAATTAGTACATTTCGACTTTTCAAAGCCATTTCTGTTCGTAAAAATACTCTTGATATGTATGCCGAACTCAGTCCTCGAATTCCAAATGCAGTACGAAGAAATTTCGCTGGAGTCACCTTGAATATTCAATTTGCTAAATTAAATTTGAATTTTGCTACTGACACTTATTTAAAATCAAATAAATAAAATCAAAGTTTGGACCTTTGAAAAATAAATGTTTCATTCTGATCAATAAACAATTATAATTATTAATGGGGTAATCTTACCGGCATTTGTCTACAAAATTTTGATAGAGCCGCATCTACGCCGTTCTTAGATATTTCAGTCATCCATTCGGAGTTTTGTGTGTTGGAGTGCTTATAAAATAATAATATTATCGCCATAGCTACCCTATAGAAGACCTAAAAATAAATAAATAATAGTCACAATTTAACAAATTTTACCAAAAGAAAAAGATTTGACAAAACTAAAAAGTTCCATTTTTATTCATAATCTCACTTTAATGCCTTCGTGGAGAAAACAGTCCATAACTCTGACTAGATGTTGAAAAGGGAGCAACTGCAAAATCCACCAGATCCAATCCATGTAGATTCTCTCTGCTCTTGATCCTGAGCAATTTCTCGTTAAGTGTGCTGCTGCCGATTTCTTAAAACGAAGAAAATAAATAATTTAATAATTTCTAATAATATTATTACAAAAAATATGTATTTCTTAAAAGAAAAAATTAAATAATTAAAAAAAAGGACATGACATTAGAGATCTCTAATTTAAATTAAAAAATAATTAGTCTTACCACGTGCTTTTTAGTAATCTGTTCGACCGTTTTCCATGTGACTTCATACAATAATTTTGTTTGTGTGATAAACATTTTTTCCTTCGCCGCTACTAAACTGGCCATGCAGTGATAACATTGCTCCTCTGTCAATGAATAATCATTTAGAACAATGTTTACATAAAAAAAATGAGATAAAATTCATTTTGAAAATTGAAAAAAAGCGTTTCAATTCAAATTATACTTTTAAATAAATAGAACAATGGGAATAAATGTACCTGGCATAAAGTGTAGAAGAAGTGCAGTAATGGGGTACAAAGACGGACTGTAAGTAATATCAGGACACGCATATCCAAGAACAGATACAATCCTGTCTGCCACACTCCTGCCCTTCCTAGTTAAGTTATAGGAAAGACAATGCGTGCTATCAACAAATGGCGGTAACATAATCGACATTTCCGGCAGCTCTGAAAACGTAAATATATTTTATTATATTTTAAATTAAAAAATGATGATTAAAAAAATTGTCTGGAATATTACTGACCTGTCGTTCCTAAAACTTGGCTCACCATATCCCAGTAAAATCCGTCCATCATACTTTTTCCAAGTGCATGCTGATTGCAAAGAGCAGGCCATAGTTGTGCTCTAATTCCATTGTTTAGTGGCCATGCATTCTCCCTAAGAATTAATTTCACTTCTCGCTTTCTGCTCGCCTGAAGTTGAGTATTCACTTCGTTAAATGTTTTGAGCGTTTGTTTTTTACTGGTTGGAGACTCGGGTTGAATTATTATATTCGTTGTATCCACGTGGGGAGGGAATACCTCGTCGATATCCACGTTTGTTTCCTCCTCAAGTACAGATAACATATTCGATAAATTGTCAGTAGGAGAAGAAGACTGTGTGACCAACATGGCAAAACCACTATGGCACTAAATTATCCATTTTGTTCTTTCATTCGCATCTCTTAGTCCTTCACGTTATTTCCTTTGATGTTGTGTTTTTCATCTGCAAAAAAAGAAAACACAAATTAAATTTTTCATCAAAGAATAAATATTTCAGCATTCTGTTAATTTTTTTTGGGGGAAATAGGAAAGAGAAGTTGAAAAAATGTTTGACATCTGCTTAAAATAATCAAGTCTGTTGCAAGTTGTAAACAATCTAAGAGACACTGGCCTCTCAGCATGCTTTCTCGGAGAAAAAGAGAGAATCTTATAACATTGGCTATGATAAAAATAAACGTTTAATGAAGGTAGTAATATGCCGAGGGGATTGTACACATTTAATAGCTTCGTTTTTAATCTCACACTAAATCAAGAAATGGATCTCTACTATTGTTTATTCATAACCACACTATACAGGCTTCATTAATGCGAATTAATTCCTACATACTCTTAAAAAATTGTTCTATTTTTAAAATGGTATAAAAATTCACACAAAAATATATTTTATTTCATTATATTGTTATGCGTATCAAACAGAAAAGTTTATCTACACGGAGAGAAAAAACAAGGCATTTCCCCGTGAAATTTCACTGCTTTTTACTATGATCATTTACCATTGAATATACCTGAAACGCACATGCCGTGAACACATGAATCCATGGGTATATTGCATGTAAGTCTCCATGGGCCAATTGCATGAGCGTCACCGGTTTTCCCGGTGAGATTCATGCAACTGGTCTGTGGGCCACGGTTTTACCTGTATAGATCCCAGGCCCGTTGCATGAACCTCACCGGGAAAAACGGTGACGCCTTGCAATAAGCCCATGAAGATTTTCATGCAATATACCCATGGTTTCATGTACTGAAAGTATGAAAAAGCTATAGTAAAATGCAGTGACAAAGTATCACGGGGAAATGCCTTGTTTTTTCTCTCCGTGTATCAATTGAATTATTTTCTAAAGATAAAATAGTCACAAGTGAAATTAAAAATTTTCCTAAAGATTAACTATTATTATGATTATTATTAGAATTTGAAAAAATGCACTTATTGCATATGTGATATATACACTATATAATGATAGGTATGTGCTTGTTGTACAAGATAAATATTATCGGCCAGAAGAACTAGTTAAACCACTCGATGGTGTAAATATATCTTTGAAGAAGCAAATGCAGAAGTGAGACTGTAAACTATGGAAAATTAAATCTCCAAATATACCAAATTTATAAGGACTCACCAATTACGAAATATACATTGAAATAATAAGGGAAAAAAATGTAAAACTTGTTTATGCGCAAACATTAAAAATAATAATTAACGAAATGAGATTACTATTTCACTATTATTTGAGACAATTTTTGATCAAATAGATTGTAGAAAGAAATTTTATTTACTACTAAAGTCTAGCTTTTAGTCTTTAGTTGATACTGAACATGGCACTATTCCAAATCACATGATAGTGTGCATGTATACAGTGCATTACAGAATATTTTTCACATTATGCTACACTATTTTATACTAATCTTGAAATTTCACAATTCTCAAAGAAAAAGATCCATTTAATCTTGTAAAGATTTTGAAAAGAAGTTTCCATTAAAAAAAGTTTCCATTAATTTTATAATTAAAGTTATCTAATTTATAGATGACTAATTTTTGAGAAAAATTACTTCATATTTTTAATATTTTTAATATAATATTAAAAATAAATGGTAATTACTATTTTTAAATATTTCTCATTAAAAAAAA